>OX638302.1:45410788-45601113 GCA_951812265.1 Taphrorychus bicolor | reverse complement strand
GGAACGAAGTGAATATAGGTAGATCTCGTTTTCACGATCCCGGCAATATACTCAGATTTACAGAATTCTTCTTTTTCATATATACGCCGCCTTTTCAACTGAGCGAATGTTCTTGCGTCCTTACAAACATCCACACTAATGCGTCCATTTTAGCGTATATTATACAATAGTGGCTCCGAGCCGTGTTGCCAATTCTATCGAAATTGCTTTGAGGGCAAAAGCGCTATTTAAGACTAATATAATTATTTTTATTCGCTATTAAATCGGAATTAATTGATTAACTTCAAATACTTTAGAAACTATAAGGCATAAGCTATTTTGTTTCAAAATGAAGGAGTCGTATCAAAGAAGCATGGAATAAACTGAGCATCCATCACGGACTCACGGGAAGCTTGTAAAATATCTATTAAATTTCTATAGTTAACAAATAATAATAAAAAATAATAACTTTTCATTTAATATAATAAACTAGATTAGTTATAATTAAATAAAGAATTATATAAAAAAGACTACATGTATTTATTAGGTAATACTCATTTATATAAATAAAAGAAATACATTTTTTTGCAAAAAAAATAATACATACGGGTTTAGCGGTAATAAATCTTATGTATGTAATAAATAAAAAAATAGAAATATTAAGTAAAGTACAAACTAATTTTGTACAAGCAGTTGCGGTTATACATATAGTGCAATAAAAATTTATTGGAAAAAGTTAATTTAAGTAAAAAGAAAATAAATATAACTTTATTAGGTGAAATTTTAGGGTTTGAGATTTTTATTATTGAGAGATAAGGCTTAGACATTTTATAGTAGACTAGGTTTAGATACCCCATTATAAAAACGTAAATTAAATTTTAATTATTAGTAGTTAGGTTCTTGAAAATTAAGAAAGATAGCGGTATTTTAGTTTAATCGGAGGAATCTGCCCTGTAATTGATAAACCAGTTAAACCACTAATTTAGGTACTTCGTTTTTTAGTTTACATATCGCTGTAGGTTTAATATTTCTATGGAATAAAAATGTTCAAGATTTTGAAAGAAAATATATCAAGTCAAGATGGAGTTATTAGACAAGAAGAGGTGGTTTGCAATAAATTTATTTTTGGATATTAAGTGTAATATTAATAAGAAAATGGATTTGAAAGCAATTATTTTATAAAATTTAAATAATGATTTTAGCTCTAACATTTGTACATATCTCCCGTCGCTTTCATTTTAAGATGGAATAATTCGTAATCTAGTAGATGTACTGGAAAGTGTATCTAGAACGTTTCCCACCTGTTTATTAAAAACATGTCTTTTAGATAATAATTAAAGGTCTAGCCTGCCCAATGAAAATTTAAATGGCCGGGGTATTTTGTCCGTGCAAAGGTAGTGTTTAATAATGATTTATTTGTTGAATATTAAGAACATCGACAGTAATTTGGAAAAATCGTGTAATAATATTAAGGACTGCACTTCTCCGCTGCTCGCCTACAAGTGTCGTTCAGGTCTTCTTGCCGCCTCGGCCCGGCACGTTCGTCCCCCTTCCGCGCTTCGCTTTCCGGCGGTGTTGCCGATGCAACATGCCCCCCACCTTGAACAGCTTGGCTTTCAACATCATCCAGTGGTAAGGGACAAATGCGCTGACATGCTCTTCTTACAACTCCTGAGCTGGTTCGAACTGATACCACTCTGGTCACTCCATCGTTGCCCGGATGCAAGGCCTCGATTCTTCCTAGTTTCCATCGCATAGGAGGGAGATTGTCGTCCTTGATTAGAACCATCGAACCGACCTTGGGTTGCTCACAGTTCTTCCTCCATTTTGTTCGTTGCTGGACCTCGGACACATATTCTTTCGACCACCGGGACCATAGATTTTGCCTCATCTGTTCAAGCATCTGGTAGCGAGAAAGTCTTCCAGTTGGCAGCTCCATGATGTTAGGTTCGGGAGTAGTTAATAAACTCTTTCCGACGAGAAAATGGGCGGGCGTTAGAGGAGTCAGGTCATTAGGATCAGTTGTTAAGGGTGAGATAGGACGGGAATTTAAGATCGCCTCGGTTTGGGTCAATACGGTGTACATTTCTTCGAAAGTTAACTTATTATTCCCTATTACGCGTTTCATATGAAATTTACTTGATTTTATTCCCGCCTCCCACAATCCCCCGAAATGAGGGGAGTTTGGAGGTATAAATCTCCAATCGACGCCTTCATTTGCACAAGAACCCACTATATGATCCTTTTCTTTATTCAAAAAGTTCGAAAAATCGCGTAGTTCCGCCTGGGCACCTACAAAATTGGTCCCGTTGTCAGAATAAACTAGCGCCGGCTTGCCCCTTCTGCTTATAAATCGTTTTAGAGCCAGCAAGAAGGCATCAGTAGTAAGGTCGGATACCAACTCCAAATGAACTGCCTTTACGGCAAAACAAACGAATAGCGCTAAATAACATTTGTGAGTCTGGGAACCCCTTCCCTTTCTATCTTTAATATAAAACGGACCAGCATAGTCCACGCCGCATACATTGAACACAAGACCACCCTCTAGACGTCTCTTTGGAAGATCACCCATCAATGGAGTGATTGGTTCTGGATTTTGTCTAAAGCAAGTTACGCACTTTCTTACAGTAGCCTTTGCCAAATTTCGCCCTGATATAGGCCACAAGCTTTCCCGCACATTTGCAAGCAAAAGTTGAGGTCCAGCATGAAGCATTGCTTTATGCTCGCTCTCAAAAATACGCCTGCACAATGAATGTTTAGCCTCTATTATAATTGGATACTTTTTATCAAAACCAAAATCAGAATTTTTCAAGCGACCCCTCACTCTTAGTAATCCGGAGTCATCCAAAAATGGATTCAAATTAAAAAGCTTACTGCTCTTTGGGACACCCTGACCACTTGAAATAATTTTTATTTCATATAAAAAAGATTCACGCTGTGACTGTTTCAAGAGGATTTTGAAAGCCTCCTTAAGTTCTTTTAGTGATAGAATGCCCACTCTTTTACTCTTAGGATTTTTTAAATTATGTATAAATCTAAGAGCGTAAGCGGTAGAATATTTTAGCCGAGATAAAGATGAAACTCTGTCAAAATTTATCACATTACTCGGGCCGTACGTTACAAAAGACTGCATTTTCATTTCGGGTAAATCTTTGGGGGTAAACTCAGAAACGGGCCACTCCCTATCTTCTGCCGCTAACCATTCGGGACCACTCCACCATAAACTAGATGCCTTTAGCTTTTCTGGTGATAATCCGCGTGACAAAATGTCAGCTGGATTACAAATTGTGGGAACGTGACGCCATGCTCGATTTTGTGTCAATTCCTGTATCTCCGATACTCTATTGGCCACAAAAACTTGTAGCTGCCTTGGTGAGGTGTTTAGCCATCCGAGTACTATGGTGGAATCAGTCCAAAACACGATGTCACTGATTTCCTGTCTAAGTGAACAAGTTACCTTTTTGGCAAGACGAGCAGACAGCAAAGCGCCGCATAGCTCCAACCTAGGAATTGAAATGGTCTTCAGAGGAGCCACTTTAGTTTTTGAACAAAGTAAGTGCACGTACGCCCTGTCATTTTGATCTATGGAACGCATATAAATACAGGTGCCGTAAGCTTGCTCACTAGCGTCTGAGAAACAATGGATTTCTATACGCTTAGGGCTCTTACATAAAGCATGACGCTTAATCTCAATAGCCTTTAGGGCAAGGACTTCATCCCTAAATTTTAACCAAGCAGTATGTACTGTGGAGGACACCGATTCGTCCCAAGCCAACTTTTCTAACCAAAGCCGCTGCAATAATATTTTTGCGGATATTATACAGGGGCTCAAAAGTCCTAAAGGATCAAATATTTTTCCTATAGAAGAAAGTATAACGCGCTTTGTGACTCTATTTTTTACCCAACTCGAATTATCATTTTTATAATTCAAAGTATCGTTTTTGCTGTTCCAGGTTATTCCCAAAACCTTATTACTTTCGCTTGTACCTATCGGTATGACGTTGTCTGTGGTTTCCGATCTTGAAGTTATAAGCTTTACCGTTTCTGGAAAATTGGAATGCCATTTTCGAAGTTCGAATCCGGCTGTTCGCAATATTTTTGAGATTTCTAAGCCTAATTCAGTGGCGCTTTCGATTGAACTAGCCCCGCATAAAAGGTCATCCACGTAAAAGTCATTTTTTATTATTTCGGCCGCTTCAGGATGGGAATTTTGAAAATCTATCGCAAGTTGAATCAGACACCTTATAGCTAAGAAGGCCGCACTGCTGGTACCGTACGTAACGGTTTGCAGTTCGTATGTGCTGAGTGTATCTGCAGGGTCAAATCTCCAAATAATTCTTTGCAGCGGACGTTGTTCTGGCTTAATCAATACCTGCCGATACATTTTTGCTATATCTGCGGTTAGTACAACGTCATATGTTCGAAACCTCAAAAGAATGGACTCCAGGTCGTTCTGGATTGTAGGCCCTACCATCTGTAAATCATTCAGAGATATGCCCGTTTCTGTGGCGGCACTACAATCAAAAACCACTCTAAGACGCGTAGTCAAACTTTCTTCGCGACAAACCCCATGGTGAGGCATGTAATATGATGTTAATGCGTTACCATTTTCTGAGATTCTTCGCATATGACCCAAAGTTTCATATTCCCGCATAAAGTTTACGTACTCCGCTTTGTGAATAGGATTACGATTCAATTTCTTTTCTAAGGACAAAAATCGTTTTACAGCTTGTTCTCTTGAATCACCTAACCTGTCTAAACTATCTTTAAATGGTATGGAAACCACGAATCGGCCGTCAATGTTACGTGTAGTATTTTCCCTAAAATGTTGTTCGCATAATTGTTCTTCTTTTGATAAGTGATTGTTTTGAAACGAACACTCTTCAAGCTCCCAGAATTTTACTAATTGTTCCTGTATGTCTAAGTTTTTGTTAAAATTACAGTGAACAATATCGTTCGTTAATTGTGCAGAAATGGGCCCTGACACTAACCATCCGAATACGGACTTTTGCAAAACCGGCATGTTTGGTCCTAATTTAATTCGACCTATAGATATGAGATCCCAAAATAAGTTTGCGCCTATTAGAACATCAACCGGACCCGGCTTTGAAAATGACGGATCTGCCAGTACCACATTTGGTGGAATTTTTAAATGATCAACGTTTATTGGGAAAGTTGGAAGATTACCCGAAATATTTTCAATCAAATAACAGGTTACCTTTGCGCGGTAAGTGCCGTGTTGTGATTGCAAATCCAAATCACATTTGTGTTTTATTTGTGACTTGCCTTGATTTATACCGACAATACTGATACAGGCATCTCTTATGGGCAGTCTTAGTTTTTTGCATAAATCGATTGTTATAAAGCTGGATTGAGAAGCAGAATCTAAAATGGCTCGAACCGTATGCGCCTCTCGATTTTGATCTTCAATTTGTACTAAAGCTGTCGACAATAAAACAGTATTATTATTGTTTGTTTGATGACTTGTGAGCGCCGTGGATTTTGTATCTACCGTCTTGCTATTATCCACTTGAACACTTTGTGTAAGGTCTGGATGCGAAACCCTAGGCATGTGTAATAAGGTATTATGGCGCGCATTGCATCTCCTACAGTTTGTTAGCCGACAAACAGAGCTTTGATGACCATAACGTAAGCAATTTAAACATAGTTTAAGTTCTTTTACCCGATCGAACCTATCATTTACGGCTAATTTTAAAAATTCTTCACAATTTCGTATATAGTGTTTATTTGACTTACAAAATGCACAATTTACGTTTAATTTAGAATTTTCATTTCGATTCCTATCATGATTCGCGTTTTGATTTAACTGCTCGGTTAACAAAGTGCGCATTGTGTCGTTTCTGTTTCCTTTATTAGGAGCCTTGTCGTTTTTTAGTTCTAATGTTTCTAATAAGTCCGCCTTTGATTTCATAAACGTTCTAAAGTCATCGAGAGTAGGGATAGAAATTTTCGAAATATACTCTTCCCAGTCACGTGCGGTGGAATTATCTAGTTTAGAACTAACGATGTATATTATCAGTGTGTCCCAATGATCAGCAGGCTCCTTCAATTGTTTTAAAGCCTTTAAATGTTTAGAAACCGTGTCAATTACATTTCGAAGGGCCTTTGACGAAGCTTTTGATATGTTTTCGATGCCAAAAAGCGATTTGATATGATTTTGAACTAAAAGCCTAGTGTTATTATATCTTTCATTCAAAAGGTCCCAAGCGACTGAGTAATTATCCGCAGAGAACTCCAGAGAAGCGATAACCTCAGCGGCGTTTCCGGACAGTGCTAATTTTAAATAGTGGTACCTTTGAATGTTGTTCAACGAACCATTCGCATTTATCAAGGATTCAAAGGTTTCCCGAAACTCCAACCAATCCTCGTAGTTGCCCCGGAATTTTGGAACTTCTAACGGTGGCAGCTTGGCGCCAGACTGCAAAGGAACACTTTGTGTGTGTGCACCCGATGCTTGACTAGAACTATGTTTTGTCAAAATCAACTTAGCGACTGATATTGTGTCATAATAATGTTTTGAGAAATTATCACGCTCCAAATATTCGCTCTGCAAATCTGCGTCACCAACTTCCAGCTCTATTTCCGTTTGCACGCTATTAAATTCATCAATCAAGTCTTCACACTGAGGTAAACGCGTAACTATATTAAAATAATCGATTTCGTCCAAACTCCCCTTATTTCGCATATCGTTTACGAATTTGGAAAATATCGTAAGTTTCGTCTTAATTGACCCTCGCTTTCGCCTAAGCTTCCTAACCTCTTCATCATCCGGCATTTTATAACTATGTAATGTTTTAACGTATTAACAAGAAACAACGCATGAACGAATGCTAACGTATGTATATCGTACACCGTACCGATCAACCCGTGTCGTCTCGAAAGGAAATTGTGGATAAAAGGACTTACCCAGCAATATTTGTGTGGCGAGCAGCCCTACACTACCCCGATCACTATCCGTCTGCGAAGGACCATGTTTAATAATGATTTATTTGTTGAATATTAAGAACATCGACAGTAATTTGGAAAAATCGTGTAATAATATTAAGGACTGCACTTCTCCGCTGCTCGCCTACAAGTGTCGTTCAGGTCTTCTTGCCGCCTCGGCCCGGCACGTTCGTCCCCCTTCCGCGCTTCGCTTTCCGGCGGTGTTGCCGATGCAACAGGTAGCATAAATAATCACTAGTTTTTTAATTGAAAGCTTCTCTGAAAGATTGGATGAGGAAAACAATGTCTATTAATTTTTTTTTATTTTATTATTTAGTAGTAAGGCTGAAATTTAGTCCGCTTGAAAAAAAAAATTATTTAGTTGGGATGATTAAAAAAATTGTTGAACTTTATTATGATCACTGATATGTGTATAGGTATATGAACCTTATTAAAAGATTAAAAGATTAAATTATCTTAGGGATAACATCGTTATTTTTTGTAGAGTTCAAATCGAAAAATGAGTGGGCGACCTCGATGTTGGATTAAAGTTTAAGTTTGGTTTAGAAGCTAAATAGTTTAGGTCTGTTCGACCTTTAAAACTTTACATAATCTGAGTCTAAACCGGCGTGAGCCAGGTTGATTTGTATCTTTATAATAAAAAAATTTTTGTACAAAAGGACCAAAAATATATTAAATTAATTTATAATAAGAAATTTATTAGTATATTGTTTTGGCAGATTAGTGCAATAGATCTAGGATCTAAATATGTAAGGTGTTTTTACAAATAGTACTGATAAATTTGGATTTATTATTATTTTTTATCACGTTTACTTCAAATAGTTTGTGTTTTAGTTAGGATTGCTTTTTTAACTTTATTAGAGCGAAAGATTTTAGAATATATTGTTTATGTAATATTGTTTTTTTAATTTATTCAGTTTTCGTTTGAAAGGTTTTTAAGAATAATTTATTTGGCATTAAGAGTTTGTGACGGAACATTAACTCTTTCGTTATTGGTTATTTGAATTCGACACCATGGAGGTGATATAATTTTAATACTTGATAATTTGTGATAAATAAAATGGATTTAATTTTTTATTTAAGGTTTTCGATGTTTTTAACTTTTTTTTGTTTTGATTAATAAATTTTGATTAATAAGATGATGTGGAATAATTTCATCATTTTTGATTTCGATTAAGATAAGGTTTGGAGAAAAAGTTATAAATTAATCTTGCGGGTTTGGGATGGGTTTACTTTCTTATACCGGGTGACACAAGAATTACTAGCTAAACGATAACTCTGGCTAAGAGAATGCTAATATTTTGAAATTTTGGGGATAAATATAGTAGCTTAGTACCTACATATTGCACATAAGTATGATTAATTGGCATTTCCTGTTTTACCCGAAGTGACGTCACTTTCATTATTTTAAATAGAACACCCTATATATTTGTCCATTTTCGGATTCTACGTCGAATTCTAAGTTATTAACGTGTAACATAGTGTATGCCCAGCTCTTTCCATTTTCGAGAAAATCGCGCTCGAACGTTCCATACCATCAATAATAAATGTTGATTTTTATGGAAACAAATGAATATCAATCAGCCTCGATTTCACAGATGACTATTTTTATAGGTTCTCTACCAGCCATCATTAAAAAAAAGTTTTTTCCAAGTCATCATGGAAAAAGTGGAAAGTTGATTTCAAACATTATTTCAAATTTAAAGTGTTTGAGCAAAACCATTTGTTTTCATGGATGACTCGATCGTCAACTATTTAGACGTCTCGAGTAGATGTATTAAAAAGGGCGTGGCCCTCGGCGTGGCCACTTTTATTTGCAGTACAACTTCTCGAAAACTTCTGGTTTTACTCAAGCAGTTTAAATTGAAATGTTTGAAATTGAATAAGGAATCCAAATGTTAGGAATAAAATAGGTGTGTCCATTGGAAGTTATAGAGATAAATATCTTCAAAAAATCAACTTTCCACTTTTTCCATGGCGACTTGGAAAAACTTTTTTTTAATGCTGGTTGATAGAGAATCTAAAAAAATAGTCATCTGTGAAATCAAGCCTAACTGATATTCATTTTTTTTCCATAAAAATCACCATTTATTACTGATGATATGGAACGTTCGGGCGCGATTTTCTCGAAAACGGTAAAAGCTAGGCATACATTATGTTACACGTTAATAACGTAGAATTCGACGTAGAATCCGAAAAAGGACAAATATACAGGGTGTTCTATTTAAAATAATAAAAGTGACGTCACTTCCGGTAAAACCGGAAACGCCAATTAGTCATGCTTATGGCACTAAGCTACTACATTCACCCCCAAAGTTTGAAAATGTTAGCATTCTTTTAACCAGAGTTATCGCTTGGCTAGTAATTCCTGTGTCACCCGGTATATTAATTTGCTTAAGGATTTGAATTTGTTTAACAATTTTAGCTAGAGGAAAGTTAAATTCAGTTACAATTTATAATAAGTTATTTATTTTTGTGGTTTACTTTTTATTATTAAAGTTAATTCCTACTTTTTTTTTAAATTTGTTTATACTTTATTTATTTTTTGAAATTAGTTTAATTCCTACTTTAGCTTTAATTATTGGTTGAAAAACTCATCCAGAACGGATTTTAGCTGGTTGTTACTTGTAGTTTTATACATTATTGGTTTCTTTACCAATAATACTGGGATTATTTTTTTTTAATAAGAGGGGCTTTAGCATGGATCTTTAATTTTTTTATTTTTTAGATAGAATTTTTTTATACTTTTGTATAAGATTAGTTTTTTTTGTAAAAATTGCTATATTTGTAGTTCATTTATGGCTCTCTAAGGCTCATGAGGAGGCGCCTGTCTCTTGGTCTATAATTTTAGCTGCTATTATACTGAAATTGGGAGGGTACGGGCTTTTACGTGTAATAAAGATTTTAGGCCGAACTGGAAGTATTTTAAATTTTAATTTTATTATTATTTCTGTAATTGGGGCAGTTTTTATTTCAATAGTATGTTTACGTCAAAAAGATATAAAAATGTTAATTGCTTATTCATCAGTTTCTCATATAGGAATAGTAGTGACTGTTATTTTAACATAAAATTTATGGGGGGCTTGAGGGGTCTTAGGATTAATAATAGCTCATGGTCTGAGATCATTGGGTCTTTTTTGTATTGGGAATTTATTATATAAACGTACTCATAGTCGCAGTATATGTTTGAATAAGGGGTTTTTGAATATTATTCCTAGCCTATCATTGTCATGATTTTTATTATGGTCTTCAAATATATCTAGTTCTTTAAATTTTTTAAGGAAAATTTTATTAATTAATCCTAGTTTTTATTGAGAAAATTGTTTATATCTTTCATTTTTTTTTTTTAGTTTTTTTATAGAGCTGTTTTCTCAATATTTTTATTTTCTTTCATGCAGCATGGAAAAATTTATTCTGGATTTTTTTCTTTTCATCGCAGATTAATATTTATTATTGTTTCTATATTGAGTTACATTAAATTTGTTGATTTTAAATTTTGAAGTTTTAGTTCTTTGAGTATGCTTAATTAGCTTAAGAGAAAATTTTAATTTGTGGAATTAAAGGGATAAATTTTATTTTAGGCATATTTTTATGCTATTATTTTTAGGTGGACTTAATTTTTTTATTTTATTTTTTAGAGATAAAGGGATATTAATTGTACATTTTTTCTTATTTTTAGCAGCTATTAGAAAAAGGGCTCACATTCCTTTTTCTTTATGACTTCCGGTCACATTTCTTCATTAGTTGACTGTTCAACTCTGGTAACAGAAGGCGTTTGATTCGATCAAGGGAGATTTTGAGCCCTTTTGTAATAAGAATTTTTCTTTTTAGTCTTCATTTACTTTGTTTATAGATGGATTTGCTGCTAATTTGGAGGGGGACTTAAAAAACATATTGCTTTATCGACTTTATCTCAGTTAGGATTAATAATTTCAATTTTATGTTTAGTGGGTTCTGAATTCGCTTTTTTTCATCCTTCAACTCATGATTTATTTAGAGCTTTATTATTTATGTGTGCAGGGTCAATTCTTCATAATTTAGGTGATATTCAATGTGGTGATAATCAAGATATTATATATAGATATATAATCAATTCGTTTAATAGATGGACAAATTGAGGGTATTCCTATTACTTGTGTTTGTATCAGAATAACAAATTTTGCCTTATGTGGCTTGCCTTTTATGGCTGGCTTTTATTCTAACGACTTAATTGCCGAAGTTTATTCTATAACATTTTTAGGACTATTAACATATTTAATTTTTATTTCTATTGGTCTTACTATATAGCTTATTCAGTTCGTTTAATTTATTTTGTTTTTTTTTGGTAATTATAATTTTTCTGTTTTCAGATTATTGAGTGAAAATATTAATAAAGTTATAAATAAAAGATTATTAGGTCTGATTTTTTTTGTTGGGGCTCTCTGAATTTTTTATTTTATTTATTAAAGGCCTCAAAAACTAAGCTTATTTATTTTATAAAATTTTTTTACTAGGCTTTATTTTTTACTATTATTTTATTTATACTGTATTTTTACTTAGCTAAATCGCTGAGTATTTATAGGAAATTAAATTTCCATCTTAACAGTGAAAGTGTTATATTTTCTAAACTATATAAATATAGAATCAAAAACGGAGGTTCGCCGCTTAGAAGGAAAGTTAGAAGCTTTATTCTGATTTGTCTATATTCTTTATTTGAAGAAACACTCAATTTTATCATTAACCGTGATATACCTACCTCTGGCTTGGTTTCAATTAAGCAGGCAGGCGGAGGTGGACCAACTCACTATAATTTTAGGTCGAAACTAAATACAATAATTTGTTTTCCCTTAAGATAAGTTAATAACAATAGGTTTTAAATGCAACTTAAATGTTTTATTTAAATTATCCTATTTTACTCAATTTAAGGCACCTTGGTTTCATTCATGAAAAAGGCTTATTAGTAAAATAAGTAAAAATATATTTGTGCAAGTGAAGAAATTAAGTAGTCTTGAAGATAGACCAGTTTCAATGAGGGGTAAAAAAAGGGTTAATTCTACATCAAAAATTACAAAAATAATGGGAATTAGGAAGAAATAACTTGAAAAAGATATAGACGAGCTAAATTTTTTGGGTCAAATCCACATTCACAGGGTCTTCTTTTTCACGATCATAAAATGATTTTTTTTGAAATAAGGTTTAGTAGAATAACTAAAAATAATAAAATTGCAGACATTATTATTGATAAATAAATAATAATATAAATTACTTGTACTAGAATGTCTAGATTTTTTAATTGGAAGTTAAATATAATAGTTATATTATCAAGTAGTTATTTATCTTCCTCATCAGTAAATAGAGACTTAGAGGAATAGACAAACTACATCAACGAACTGCCAATATCGCGCTGCTGCTTCAAATCCAAAGTGATGGGTAGAGGAGAAGTGGTTTTTATAAAGTCGAATTAAGCAAATAAGTAGAAATCTTAAACCTACAATTACATGGAGGCCATGAAGGCCTGTTATAAAAAATGTGATATAAAAAAGATCTTTATTTTACAAAATCGGTTAAATTAGAAAAAAGCGGCTCAAATTAATTCCCATTTAGAATGTACATAAAAGTCGAGAAATTCCGAATACTTCCAGAGATATACGAGAAAAACCGAATGCTTGCATTTTAGAAAGATAAAACTTTGACATTCTTACGCCACTTTTTGACAGGGAATCTAACTGTGTTGGCAAAATTTTCCTCTCATGTAAAATGCAAATTGTGCAAAGAAAACTTTTTTTTCCCTTATGGGCGCCATACTGGAAATAAAAGTTTTATATTTTTCACTATATTTTTATGATGTGATGACAGGAAAAAAGAATTGATCATCAAAAACAAAAACTAACCAAAGATACGTTTTTATAGATGGAACCCCTGTATATTTATGCATATTTGGATTTTCCCAATTTTCAGAAATATAAAATCTATCAAAGATTGTTTATGCAGTTTTCGAGATATTATAATTTTAGTTAGTATTGAAAATACGAGTGTGCCTATGGCCTATGAACGCAGAGCGGAAGCAGCTATGAACAATGGGTTAAAATCCATCATATCATGTCGTCATTTTGAATCGAATTCATATGTCAAAATTAAAAAAAGTATTTTAGCTCATGGTTCCTGGCTGCCTCTCATCTGCGTATTCTTACGTGACAGGACATTCGTGAATTTTCAATACTTAACTAAAATTAATATAACTCAAAAACTGCTTCACCAAACTTTGATATATTTTTTTTATTAAAAAAAATGAGGGATTTGAAATATGCATAAATTTCAAAGTGTTCCGTTAAAAAAAATTTACTTTGGTTGTTTTTTTTTGGTTTCTGATATTTAACTTTTTTTTTCTGACGTTTTATCATAAAAATATAATCCATAATATAAAACTTTTATATTAATAGCTTTTTCCTGACTTCAATAGTAAAATCGTAGTAACTTGTCATATTACTGAAACAGAAAATCTGCCTAAAACTTAAAGAAGCCCCAAATATTGTTTTATCTCGAACGAAAATCTAAAATTAGATTGCGATGTTGCCGATAGCACCAGACGCGAAGGAAGCAATATCAACCGTAGATTGTACTAAAAGTATTAGCTGGGTTAACCAAAACGTATATTGCATCAGTGCCCTCATCGAAAAATCGTTGAACTAATTATTCACGTCTTTTTCAAATTCCGGTATTGTTGCGTCCTCAGAAAATGTGTTTTTTTTTCTTTTCTATAGACATAAGAATACCCTCTCAAATAGCATTCTATCTCTCTTTTCGTTGCGCAGCCGATCCTGCAATTTGCCGCCAAATTTGAATTTAATCCAAGGTGCTACAGCAAATAACATGGGTTGACTTTAGTGCGTCCGTTATACGGACGCATTAAAAACGCGGACGCATTAGCATCCGTAAATTGACAATGTATGGACGCAACAATGATAGCAGGATGTATATATATATATATATATCCAATATTCAATATACCTCCGGTAATTATTCAAAGATTCTCGAACGCAGTTGAGAGTTTTTAAGTTCTTAAAAACAATTTTAGATTGTTCTAAGCTTTTCATATTTATTTAACTTAGTATCTTTTAGTGTTTTCAAGGCCCTAATGTTATTCATCTTTATGTGTGACATCTGTTATTCGCCATTCTTCAGTTTAACCGTACCTCCTGAACATATTCAAATTAAAAATTGCGACTGTCGGTTAATTCTTTCTGATTCTAGTAATACAAACAATTTTCGAAATTCAGTTTTATTCGGTCAGAATTCAGAATGTAAAACTTAAAAAAATTAGGATTAATGTGAGTTTCGTGGATCACCCTGTACAAGTAAACAATTAGGCATAGCTCCTGGTTCTCAGATGACTACGTCCAATTCCAAATTGTTTTAATGCTCATGGAATAGGAGATTTGTTTTTTTTTATGGTCTTGAAATGTTACACTTTCAGAAAAAAAACATTTTTGTTTAAACTAATGAAGATATAAAGAAGGACAGAAAAAAGCCCCGAGGTTCTGTTCGCTACTGTAGATGTGTCAAACTTTATAGCCATTACGACTGCACGTCTAGCTTTCCTTATGTATTGTCTTTATATTCCATATGAGATGTTTATTAATATTTGTAATTTGGGGCAAATTGGAGCCCCAGTGCTAAATGATACCTCTTTTATAGAAAAAAGTAAATATCTATGGAACCAAGCAAAATATCCAAAAAATCTGAAATATTTCCAGAGGTATGACGCGTCTCCACATACTCCCGTAGCAAAAAATTTTCTGATTTTTTTTCCGCAAAGTTATCTGCTCAATAATTTTTGCAAAAATGCATCAAGTTATGTTGAACCCTGTATTAGGAAACCTGCAAAACATATAACCGAGTACATAACCAATTCAAGCAGTCTATACATGGATCTTACCAAAATGGCATCGCCAACGAAAATCGGTTGAGTTTCTTTAGAGATAGACAGTTTTAAAATTCATTCAAAATTTGGGGTCTATCGTTTCAATTGACTCTTAGTTTATTTTGTAAGTGTGAAGTAAAAAGAATTTCCAAAATTAATATGGTACTCTACGAATTCTACGAGTAGTTAATCCGAATAACATTCCGAAAAAGCTTAATTTCATTTGATATAACGACTTATGACTCTTATGAGTATGACAAGCTAACCTAGAATTGTTTACATCAGGAAACATTTTGATAGTCACTGTGTTCTCTGATTTGATTCATATGGTTATTAGACTTTGGACCCGCCAGTTAAGACCCGATGCTACTATATCAGCATACTCGCTATTAGTGAACAACCTCATTATACTTTTAGAGTTAAAAAACAACAAAAATTAACGATGATTTGTGGTAAAGCTGAATATGAAATTATTTTCTGACAACACTTCTGTCGTGTTTAAAAAAACATAAATTTTAGGCATGGCATGAGCTATTCAGTTGTTATGTAAATAAAGCAATCATGGCACACTATGTTTTGCTAGTATCCGAGGCATTAATTTATTCCACAATTTTTACTGATTTTTTATTTTTTACTCAGAAACGGTGCGTTGTAAGGGAAAATCAGAACAGAGCTTTTTTTCTTCTAAATTGAATGGGGAGTCCAAAACTGATTCGCATTTTATAAAAAACCAGTAACGTCTTACTTTTTCCTTTAAAAATAACCAGTAACGTGCCGGTACAGACGCCACTGGCAAAATTGAAAACTGTGTTTTTATTGAAAAACGTGCTTCCTCGATGACAGTTAGCACAGTCTACAAAGTTTCGTTAAAATATCTCTAGCCGTTTTGAAACAATTAATAAATTTATTTTATTTTCTTCAAACTTCAACACCCTGTAGTTCCTTAACGAAACATTTTTCTAGTATAGTTTATATAGCAAACTAATACTATTTTTTTATGTACAATCCGTGATTAAAATGTCGTAAGTACAATTCGCAACACCCTTTATAATACCAACTAGACTTTGTAGGTACCAAACGGTCACCATGTTTGAACGAAGTTCTACTCTTATTTTTTAATATAAACTGCTGGCCAAACGAGACGTACCAAATCAAATTTTAAAGTCTATATCTCGGAAATGGCTAGTCGGATTTTCTTTACTAAACACATATCGGATAGGCCCACTCCTTGACTAACTTACAAAGGGAATTAAGAGTTCCATCCGTTGCGCTCGAAAGTTACTACAGGGTCGGGAAAAGTTTATGTTTTTTTAGTAATCATTATTTTCTTGAAGCACATTTTTTTTGAAAAAAATTTGAAAGATTTGAAAAAAATGTCAGGTGACACCTGTGCAGCACAGTGTACAGAGGATTATGATAGCTCCGAACGTGTTCGACCGATTTTCGATATGATACCTGGTTCGACGGAATAGTAGATGATGTCACTAGGAGTAAAAGTGGGTCTTTTCGTGCTGAGCCCAGAGATTGACGGCCGAAGCGAAGCTGAGGCCTGCAACTGGGCGAAGCACAAAAAGACCTTTTACTCCGAGCAACATATAATTTTTTTTTTCAAGCATGCAGGAAATAAGTCTATTTCAGAGTAATTCAGTTTTGCAATTTTATCTCATCCTCTTTAAGCGGGTCTAGGTACTTACTCAATTAGTGGCGTATATTATTTGTAAAATAAATAGAATGTTTTAGAATGGTGGTTTTCAATGTTCAATGGTTTTAATGGTATTAAATCATAACCAATGGCTATGGTAAACTAAAAATTTGTAGCATTATTATCAATACTAAATGAATAAACATCACATTGACAGACAAATAAAATGACGCGCATGACATTTAACAGACGAACTCAGCATTTGAGAACCTATGCGATTTCGACTAATAACGGTTTCGGGTGGTGCTCTCGAGCGCTCTGAGAGTATTCCTATCTTTTGTTTTTTCAATAAGAATGTAAAGATGACAATACACTCAAACGCAAAATCGTTTATATACGCGCCACTATGACAGCAGCGGTGACTTTTGACTTTACTTTTACTGCCTAGGACTTTTTTGCTACTTTTTTGGTCTCAGGATTAGAAAGCCCACTTTAGGTGTGGATATGGAGAAAACAAATGACGTACTTTTAGTCTGCTTAAAAAAAACATCGTCTTAAAAAAATATCGACTTTTTCAACATTTTGATCTAATAACTTCTTTGAGAAACATTTCTATTCGCTCTTTCAAGATGCGTGCAAGCAGTAAGTCTATTGCAGCATATCCACTAGTAAGAAATTAACAGAGTGCAACCCAGCGATATGCAGAGGGCAGATTAATGTAGAGATTGGTCCGGCTAGTGGAACTGGCACTGCGTGAGTGATATTATCAGTGACGCCATGAAAGGTTTCGAAATTGGGCATCAGAATATCGAAACTGGTGATCTTGACTCGGGACCTTTTTCCTCTTTTCGCGATACCTTAATTGGTTGAAGAATTATGCAGGATAATTGAAAGTGCGGGATTTGGAATTTTACTGGTTAAGCTATTCTCGTGAACGATGATATGAAGACAATCGAAATGTGGATTTAGGATAACGAATCCTAGGTTGCCAACTCAAAAAATGTTTAGAAGTTAAGGAATTTTATCGTATTTATATAAAGTAATAATCTAAATAAGTATATATAAAACGTCGGAAGACGTTTTTTTTCCGAAGGGTCGTTCGGATCCTTCTTTCGTTTCAGCATTACCATATTTTTAGTAAGACTTTATACTTATTCAATTTATTTTCTTCAACATACTGTCACGGGATACAGATTCCAATAATTTATCGTCAATTAAGTACACACTTTCATTTACTTTTAACTATTACAACACGATTAGCACACAATTACTCTCTACTAACAATTCGCACCATTCGCTTGTCCGCTTATTTCGCTTATTTACTACACTGCACTATCTATTCGATACCATCTCGCGCGACTCGCTATTTTATATACCCGGCCTGAACACACTCGTAATTTCGAAAACAAAGGCGACTGTTCCCAGTTCTCGTTTAGTCTAGATGGGTTCCCGGGGTCGCGGTCGTCGCTCGGCGTTGCCGGTTCGGCCCGAATCTCTGTAGACCGACAGTCGGCCGTAACATTGCCCCCCTCTTAGCTCTGATCTTCCCGATTAGAGAAATCTTCACGACTGTATGTCTTTAACCTTTCAAGATGAACCACTTTGATCTTTGCTCTAGGGGTATGTTAGATCCTGTATACCACATCGTTGATCAGTTGAGTGACTGTATATGGACCCTCCCAACTTGGAGACAACTTGGGAGACTTTCCTTTCTTTAAGGATTTTCTTTAATCTTTCTCGAAGTTCATCATCAGCATAGTTTTGGACATCTTTCACCAGTTCTTCTGGTGATACGTACACCAAATCTACCGGAAGACGAAGTTCTTTACCAAATATAACTTTGGAAGGTTATGTTCTGTCGTGTTATGCACTTCACCTCTGTAAGCCATCATTAGAAGAGGCAGAAATTTGTCCCAATCCTTCTGGTGGGCCGCTACCATTTTGCAGAGGTATTGTTCCATGGTTCGATTGAAAAGCTCAACCATGTCATCTGATTGTGGATGGAGCAAAGTTGTCCTTGTTTTGCGGATTTCCAGAAGTGATATTCTTGAGAAGTTGCGATTCAAGATTCCGTTACTGGCCGAAGGAAGCTCTAATGATATGCCGAATCTACTGAAGAATTCGTCAACCAAGACCCTTGCCACGGTGTTAGTTTCCTGATTTGTTAGTGTATAAGCTTCAGGCCACTTACTGAAATAATCCAACTAACTACGATGTATTTGTTGACATCGTCCGTTTCTGGAAGAGGACCTGCCACGTCGATCGCAATTCTTTCAGATGGGGCGTCAACATTGTATTGCTTCATTTGTCCCCTAGTCTTTCTTTGGGGTCCTTTTACGGAGCAACAGGTATCACAATTTCTGCACCACTGTTCGATGTCATCTCGTCGTAGTACCTTTCCACAACTCACCCAGTGGTACCTATCCTGAATTCTATCCAGGGTCTTATTCACTCCAAAATGATCTCCAGACACTCCATTGTGCATTTCTCGCAAAACATCTTTCCGTCTACTTTCTGGTACGTCAAGCTGGAGCGTGGCACTTTTCCCGTCTAGGGCTTTCCGAAGTCCTCTTCTGTAAACCATTTTGAATCGCCAAGGAATCCCATTGAGCCCACATAGCTTTTACTTCCGGGCTCTTATCTGCTATGTCCTTCCAGTCAGGGCTTTGATTTTCCAACTTCCATTGACGTATTAACCTCACAGCATTATCGGTTGTTTGTACGACTTTCATTTGTTCAGTGGTCCAATGTTCGTCGGCGTCAATCCTGGTTTTCCTAAGAATGCTTGGCCCTCTCCTAAGAATGCTTGAAAGTCCTTCTCGTGGTACTTGTTGGCAGTGTCGACATTCCCCTTTATAAGGCGTGCATGATAATGCATCTGATGCACATGTTACCATGAGATCTGCCTGGACGATATTCAATTTTGACACGGATGGTGAGGCTTTTTCCAAGCTGTCCAATCCTAATGATCCTGGGGCTTCCGTGGGTCCAGTCAGCATTCGCTCCTTCACACTGACTGGACTTAATTGCCGGCTGATGTCTTAGTTCGGCAGATTGTCGTCGTGGCGGACTGTCACTATTTTCTCGTCGCCCGCGACAGTCCCTTTTAAAATGGCCCATTCTGCTGCAGTTGAAGCAAGATCCGGGTTTCTGTAGATCGGCATTTCGGTCCATATTTCTTCTGTAACTAATGTCTTGTGCCCTGCTCCTTGATTGATCGAAATATGGCATTTCCTGACTTCACGCTGCTCGTCCAACAATTGCTTTAAGATTGAGTTTGGCTGCGGCTCTTTCTGTACATCAACTATTCTAACCATGTGGCCTCTGTTTATTCTCGACGCCTCATACTCCATTGCCCCAATTAATGCCTCATTTGCACTGAAACAACGAGTCAACCTCAAATGGCATTTCATTTCACTGTCGCGAAATCCTCCGATAAACTGCTGTACTGATAGTTGGTCAAGAAAATTAGAGCGAGCCGCAGGATACGCTAATCTTGTCAAACGTTCAATATTCGCTCCAAATTCCTGTAGGTTTTCGCCTGGCGTCTGCTGCCTCATCCGCAGTTCTGTCTGGTAGATTATTTCGCGATGAGCATTGACCAAGCTTCGGCTTTAACGAGGCATGACAGTCTGCATCCTTTCCTCTCAAAGCTACTAAAAGTTCGGTAGCCTTGTCCGAATCTGTCCATCCATTTTTAACTGCTGCCGCCTCAAATTGGTCTCTATAAAAGCTCCACGAAGTCGTGCCATCGAAACCTGAAGGCCTAATAATGTTTGGTCGCTCAGCGGTTGAAGTTGGCCCACTGCGACGTGTTTCCCAGAACCGCCACAGTTCTTCTACCTCTGTCATTTTCATCTCTACTTCATGTTTGACTTGATCCACGTCTTGTTTGATTTGATCTACGTCTTGTTTGACTTCAGTCATTTTGGTTGAGACAAGTTGTTGCAACTCGCGACGACCGTTAATGCTTGAAACAGGGTAATTTGATTTTTTCTTTGTTCCTTTGTATCAAGTTGCCTTTGTTTTTTTTTGTTCTTCCAGAAAATTTCTTTGTTCCTCTCTGCCCTTCTTCAGCATTTCCATAAGTGCTACCAGTTGTTCATCCATGATTTTTGTCGTAGATCTAGTATTTGGCATGTAGAATACACCAAAGTTCTTGCATCCTTACCACGAAAAGTTAAACGCGCGCGACTCCCTTGTCCATACAGTTTTTTTTACCAAAAATTATCCTACTTCTGACACCAGTTGTTACGGGATACGGGTTCCAATTATTTATCGTCAATTAACTGCAAAATTACTTTTAACGATTAAAACACATTACTCTCTACTAACAATTCGCACTGTTCCCTTCTCCGCTTATTTCGCTTATTTACTACACTGCACATATATTCGATCCCATCTCACGCGGCTCGCTGGTTTATATATCCGTCCTGAATACACTCTCGTACTTTCGATAACTGTTCCCGGTTCTCGTTTAGTCTAGATGGGTTCCCGGGGTCGCGGTCTGTGGACCGACGGTCGGGCGTAACAATACACATTTCACACGCGACAGAGGAAGAGTGGGAAAACATACCTCAATATTTTATTAGCAACATAGCAAGAAGTATGCCAAGACGGTCCAGAGAAATTTGGATGTTAAAGGAGGACCGACAAAATATTAAATTAAATGTATTCTTCGGTTTTCTGTTAATTGTAATAATGTTTCAATTTTTTAGTTAGTTCAGCTTAGTTATTAGCTGTAAGTAATAATTATAATATTTTTTTTTATGGTAGTCAGAAGATATGCATGACCGAGTGTAAGACACTTAAACAAATGCCATCACTCTTGAACGGAAGAAGGATCCATGAAAAACTAAGCACTATTCGGAGAAAAATTTGCAATCATAACAATTTTCTTCATGAAAATGTTATGACTTTATATAAATATTACAACACTGCTTAATTTTTAAGAATTTTTTGAGTTATCAACCCAGGAATCGTTATCCTCAAATCCACATTTCGATTGTCCTCATATCATCGTTCACGAGTCGCTTAAAAAAACCAACTCTCTACTTGTGGAACACCCTGTATTAAAACCCGAATTACTTGACATCAAAAGCAAAAAAGTTAGTTATTAAAGTTATTGAAAATTATTGATGGATTCGCAACCAGTGAAATTCCAAAACTCGGAATTTCGATTATCCTGTATAAATCTTCAGCCAATTAAGATATCGCGAAGAGAAGAAAAACAATGATAATATCACTCACGCAGTGCCAGATCACCACTTTACCAATGGCCGGACCAATATTTACATTTTTCTGCCCTCTGTATATCGCTTGGCTTGCACTCGGTTAGTTTCTTACTCGTGGATATGTTGCACACATCTTGAGAGAGCGAATAGAAATATTGAAAAAAGTCGATATTTTTAAATATTTATAAACAAGTATTATATCGAGAATCGGTAGAACACGTCCCGAGCTATCATATTCCTCTGTTTACTAAAATGTGTGTGCATCAAAGACAGTTTACTAAAAATAACATAAACTTGTCTCGACCCTGTAGCAGAGTATAAAGAATAATATATTTTTTCTACAAACGTCAAATAATGACGCATTTTACGCTTTCATTACACAAACAAAAACCTAACCTTTTTTGAGGATCAGAATGTGAGTTTACTTTTCCGCGCGTTGCCCAGGACAGCAAGCAAAAATAGTTATTTTCCTAACTAGTGCGGAAAGTGATACTTTCCCACACGCTGTCTGCCGATGCACGAACGACGCGAAGCGGAGAGAAAGATACTTTCCGCAAGTGTTAGGAACAATATTTTTTCTACGAGTAAGGACGACTTTTAAAATTATCAGTAAAACTTCAGTTTGAAGTTAAAACACCAGAATGTACGTCATATCTGGTATTTTAACTTCTTAAGTGAAGTTTTACTGATAGTTAAAGTCGTCCTAAAAGTCTGTCAATATGTTGGTATTTATTGCCTCAGCTGCGTGATGAATGATATTTGCTTACTTTTATCGCATATAGCAATAATTAAAAAAATCAACCTTTTCATTTAAAAAATGCGAGATCGATATCCTGCCTTTTTTGCAAAACTAAAATTAAAGATGCAGTACAGGTATAAGTAAGATGGTATACCAAGCACCTAATGCCACCATTTCTGACAACTATAAATCATGGTAGTTTTACTGGTTCTTATTAGCTTCTTCCATACCAGCAATAGTAAACAAACAGATTTTTCACTTCCCGCACTCAAATGCGTGCGGAGAAGTAAACTTTCGCGCACGCGAGTAGAAATAGTTATTTTCCTAACTAGTGCGGAAAGTGATACTTTCCCGCACGTTGTCTGCCGATGCCCGAACGACGCGAAGCGGAGTTCGTGCAGCAGACCAGTGCGGGAAAGACACTTTCCGCACGAGTTAGGAACAATATTTTTGCTACGAGCCAATTCATTGTAACATATACAAGGAATAAACATACAATACATAAACAACTTTATCTTTGTTAACAGTATGACAGCTGAATTAATCAACAATCAATTGGTTGTTATGACAAAAACTTGGTGTGATTGTTGGCGTGACGTAATGTTTCAGACATGAATTGGTGACATTGGAATAAAAAGTACGTATATTATAGGTATATTTTGTATCAAAAATCAATAAAGGCAAGCATAATAGTTCCTTAAAAGAGATAAAAATGTTTGGCACTGTTGTAAGGAAGGTGCACCTATCTAGATAGACAGACTATAAAGTCTAAATTATGTTATAAATCAGTCATTCTTGAAATATTTACTTTCCCGCACGCCAAATTTACTCTCACGCAGGCCGTGCGGGAAAGTAAAGCTTTCGAAAACAAAATGCGTGCGGGAAAGTGACATAATAAGCACGCTCGTAGAAAAAAGATTTTTTCGCTTGCTATCAATAGCAACTACCACCTAAACATATTTATAACGTCATTGTCACTTTGATTTAAATTTTCAGATTGTGTGCAGAAAAGACGTTGTATGCATTACGAGCAAAACGTAACTTTTTTGCTCTCGAGTGATTGCCGCACTCCGCTTCGCGTCTAGCGGCAATCTTCACTCTCGGAGCAAAAAAGTTGTAGTTTTCACTCTTAATATATAAATAATTAATATCAGTAGCGTCAGTCGGTCGAAAAATCAAAAAACACTGCCCCGTCCGCCCGGCCGCCGACGGTTTTGGCAGTGCACCGATGATGCTTGAGTGATACACAGTGTTCCTAGCTCGGCGGTAAATTTTATTTGCGTGGATATTACACAGTGCCTTTTAAAAATGTCAGAGAAAGATTTGTGTTCAGTGGATCTCTGCCAAAGTCGTTTAAGAAAAGGAATTAAATTTTTTAGTCCACAGTAGCCCACGTAGCACACTCCTAGAAATATTCCATCCAACGGCAGCTATATCGCATTTAGCCCTCGTAACTTCACGAGAAAGCCGCCGGGAGCAGGTGCGCGCGGCACGCTTTAGTTTTGGATTTATCAAAGTGCCGACATGAACTGACGTTACTTATATAATGTATTATTCCTTATACTGTGCCTGTAGTAACTTTCGGGCGCAACGGATGGAATTCCCAATTCCCCTTGTAAGTTAATCAAGGATCCGATATGTTTTTAGTAAAGAAAATGCGACTAGCTGTTTTCGAGATATACACTTTAAAATTTGGTAGTAAAATTGGCTTGATACGTTTTGTTTGGCCAGCAGTTTAGAAATAATAATTATTCACAAAACTTTGATATAGGAGATCCGGACGGGATGTATACATATAAGCAACGTACAACTTACTGGGATCAATTAATGTTTTTGACAAACTGTTTAGCTAATATAGAGCCTATAGTATAGAGCCTAAAAGTGGCTACGACATGAAGTATCTTACTTCATGTCGTTTATGTCTAAACGAGCAAAAGGGCAAAATAAGCCTAGTTGTATTTTATGTTACCTATTTCGATATTTATCTTAATGCTACCGAAAGGACTGTAATCCGAAGGTGAAGCACTGTAAATAAACCTTAAGTAAAGAGACAATATTTTACCTCATCCTCGGTTAGTTCATCCTCATCCTCCGCCGACTTTTCGACATTTTTTACAAGATTAGAGTCTTACTTTATTCAAATTTCACGCTACCTAACTTAAAAATTATGAGTAATTCTTATTTTTCTAATCGATTAGGTATAAAGTGAACAGAAAATGTAGAGGTTACACAAACCATATCTATACAAAATCCTAAGCGTGCTTGTTACTGGTATCGTGATATTAAAGTCTTGCCAAATGCAAATATTAATCCACTTATCGTTTTGCGTGGCAGGCATCAGATATAATTTTACATAAAACGCAGAAACTGAAACTATTTAAAGACTTCTACTTTGAGTAACATTAACGGAAAAGTGCTCTAAAGCGCACACCTCACTCGTATTCCAAGTACAAAGCAATTTTCCCAATTTCGCCTAGGACCCCCCTACATACAATTTAATAAAACATTGTACGAACTTAAAGTTTTGTTTAATATTATATACAGAGCATCTATAAATAAAATAAGTTGAACCTTTGTTCCATAGCGTCTGTCCATTTAAAAAGATCATCTAGTTGTGAAAGATGAGAGAAATTGATTTTCTGCAAGAAATGGAGACTGGATTATTATTGTTGATCGATTATCGTCATTATTCGATCACTATCATCTAGTTGGCTCTAGCATGTTAAAAGAAAAGGATGAAAGAACAAAACTCCATAGCCTTCTAGATAACTTTTTCTAATGAACAACCCGTATTTACATATATTCTTATTCTATCTTGACAATTTCTTGACTGTGCAGCTCTTGACTGGGCACGATAATGAACATGTTAAATGCAACTTGAAATGGGTTGCTTGTTTTGATATTGATAATGAACTTTAGGAAACGCAAATATATATTATACACCGGTTTAAATGGTTATATGCAGTATTATAAAAAAAAAAGTTTGAACTACCAAAACCTCACAAAATTTTCGGTTCTCAACAAAAACCGGTTTATAAGACGGTGAACGCTTTCGCGGCCGGTCAAAATACAATCTAAACTATTTTCCGGGCTTTGAAGCCGTGGTCCAATGGAATTTCTTCCTGACGTTTCGTCTACAGCTGCGGCAGACATTATCAGAGGCGATGGAGCAATGGGGCAAGGGATTTCCCATAATTCCCGACGTGGACTGATTCGACTGTGGCGAGCTCTGTGGTATTTATTCCCTCGCCGTCACCCTGCAGTGAAGGGAGTGGGGTGGGGGTAGTGATGGCGCGGGTTTTCGGCGCACTTGAATATGTCGTAGAACTCGCTTCCAATCTGCATTTAGAAACGTGATTTCCTCCTTGTTGTTGAAATTGTTGTCGTGTTTAGCGTTTTGCATGACAATGCAAGCGTTTCTATCCGAGACTAACGAGAGGGGACATTGAGATCTTTAAACACGACAACAATTTGAATGGGAAGGAGGAAATTACGTTTTTAAATGCAGACTGGAAGCGAGCCCTACGTTGTGCTTCAAGTGTGCCAAAACCCCGCGTCACCACTACCCCCACCAGCGCTCGGAACGGGAATAAATACCACGGAGCTCACCACAGGCAAATCGGTCAACGCCGGGAAGGATGGGAGATCACTTCGCCCATTGTTTCATCGCCTTTGATAATGCCTGACGCAGCTGGAGACGAAACCGTCACGAAGAAATTCGGTCGGACCACGGCTTCAAAGCCCGGAAAACACTTTAGATTGTAAAAACCGGTTTTTCTAGTTTTCACCAAATTGGTCAAAAAGCATCTTGATTATGAAATCTTTAATTCATGATGAAAAACAACTTTTAGTGTTTACTAAAATAAAAACTATTTTATAACATATTTCATAAGTCTACGGTAGGTTAACATAGCACAAGGAAACGCCAAACCCCAAAACTAGATTAAATAAAAATGAATCGCCTGTCCTGTTTTTGTTACTCCTGACCTGACACTTGCGACAACTCTAACAACTGATGAGTGACACAAGTAAAAGGAAAAAGACGACAAGTGAACTATAAAGTGAAAAGATGAGCTTTATATTATTTTATCCACGACCATACTATAATAATCATATTATTCTTGTACATTCTCAAGACTAACGATAATCATTATTCACTTGTGAATAATGAACATTATTCACAAGTGAATAATGAGTTGTCATGGAAACGAAACATGTCGTAGGCAACTGACAACTCAAAAAGTAAACTGCCCTAAACATGAAATTGGTAGTTACCACTGGTTCATTCAAATAATTATCCTTCTATTAGGATGTGTTGAGGCAAATGTAGGTTACAGTGTCTCTTTTTCTCTAAAATATGTACTTTTCACTGAAAAATACTTAAAATAGGCCATAAAATGAAGTAATTTACCGTCCACCCTCGTAGCATTGAAATTAACTTGCGGTGACATGCGCGGGTGACTAGACCGTCATCTATCGACAAGACGCATCAAACGTCGCGCCATTGAATAGCGAAACCAGTCGTAGTCGTGGTTTTAAAATTGTAAATTACTTTTGTGGCACCTATAACCTATCATATTTGAGAAAAGCCAGGATCTTGGTCGTGGATAAAGTATAGTATTCAACGCGCATTTAATGAGCGTTATTCTCTCGGGCAACTTGTGCCACTCGCTTCGCTCGTGGGCTCAAACGTTACCCTCGAGAATAACGACTCTCATTAAATGCTTGTTGTATAATATACTATTATACTAGTAATCCTCCAAAATTAGCAGACTTTTTTAAATATTTAGCCATTTCTTTCTTAGGAGTTAAGATATTAAGTTTTTGACTTTACCGCTGAAATCCTGAGCTCAAGGCAGCTGAAAATGATGTCACTTGTTATATCTAACGCAAAAAATAAAAAAGTTTTTTGACGAAAGTTAGAAGTAAAAAATATCCAAATTAGTGTCTTTATTAAACTAATCTTCCAAGAAGTTTTTTATGCAATTTTGTGCGTCGTACATTGGTTTGAATTTATTTTATACTAGTAACTCCTCCAAAATTTGCAAATTTTTTAAAGTATTTAGCCATATCTTACTTAGAAGTTTATATATTAAATTTTTGACTTTACCGCTGAAATCCTGAGCTGAAGTTAGCTGAAAGTGAAGTGTCACTGGCTATATCTAACGCAGAAAACAAAAAAAGGTTTTTTGACGAAAGTTAGGTGTTAAAAAATATCCAAATAAGTGTCTTTATGAAGCTAATCTTCTAAGAAGCTTCATATGTAATTTTGTCCATCGTACATTAGTTTCATGTTATTTTATACTAGTAACTCCTCCAAAATTAGCAGACTTTTTTAAGTATTTACCATATTTTTCTTACGAGTTTAAATATTATATTTTTGAATTTACCGCTAAAGTCCTGACCTCAAGGCAGCTGAAAATAATTTATCACTTGCTAATCTAACGCAAAAAAAATATAAAAGTTTTTTGACAAAAGTTAAAGTAAAAAGATATCCAAATAAGTGACTTTATTAAAGTGATCTTCTAAGAAGTTTTTTTGTGCAGTTTTGTGCGTCGTACATTGGTTTTATATTATTTTATACTAGTATCTCCTCCAAAATTAGCAGACTTTTAGAAGTATTTAGCCATGATTTTCTTAAGAGACTATATATATGTAAATTTTGATTTTACCGCTAAAATCCTGAGCTCAAGGCAGCTGAAAATGAGGTATCACTTGCTATATCTAACGCAAAAAATAGAAAAGTTTTTTGACGAATGTTAGGAGTAAAAGATATCAAAATATCGGTTTTTATTAAATTAATGTGTGAAAAATCTCTTATCTTTAGGAATTCGCATTGAGGGTTTGTTTAATTGATTTTCCTTTAATAAACCAGTTTATTTAATTGATATATCGATTTCCAGGCGGGAACGTGACGTAACTATAACGTCAATTTTTGGTCTCTAACGTCAATCATTTGTTATTCGACGTCACCTGATGAAAAAATGACAAATAAATGACGTCGATTTTTCGACCTGATAATGGCCAATCATAGTGACGTCATAATAACGTTATGTATAGTCGAATAATACTTGTGTATATTTAATGTACCTACCTAATTGTGAGGAGTAAAAAAAGTGTAAAAATAAATTGTGGAGAAAAAGTGTAATTACAAAAAAGAAAATAGAAAATTTGAATCAGTGCTTTTGCGTTAAAAATAAAATTCTCCAAATACATCAAAACTTTCATTTCGAATAAAAAACAGTGCGTGTCTAAAGCAATTTTACTTGCCTTGTACACATTTTTTTAAACGACGTTTTACTTTCATTTTTTTATTTTGTCCGAAAACTATTTTTTTGTAATCAATAATTCCTGATTTTTCATGTTTTTTAAAAAAAACTTTGTTTATCAAAGTTTCTGAATTTGAAACGATTTTGGCCAAAAATTAGAAATAATTTACACCTTTCTTAACTTTTTTCCATTACAAATTTTTAATTTCAAATTTTGAACTTGTTTTTTTTTCAGAATTTAAAAGAAAAATAGAATTAAATGTTAATAGGATTTATTTTTGAAAAGAGCCAAGTATGAGAAATGCTCTCCTTTTTAGTGACAGTTTTGGCCCAAAACTGTGTTTTCTTTACGATTAATGCCCGATTTTTATTTTTTTTATGCGGTATTGGCCCGAAACAGAAGATCTAAAACGAGCTAAAAATAATAATATCCTGTTAATATCCCGGCCAAATATCCCATTTTGAGCTCATTCAATATTTATTTTTTTTATGTGCTCCTCCTTTCGTTTTTTGCAAGAGACATATATAATACTTTGTACCTAAGAGGTTGTTCTGTTAGGCAAAAAAATAAACATTTGGGTTCATCAATATTTTAGTCATATATTTCTATACCTCTTTGTTTTCTTGATCTAAATTCGACTTTTTATTGGGCTTCATTCTTTCGAGGCAATGTTGACCCACAATTGAATTTTAAAAAGAATAAACTATAATAGTAGTGTAAATTGATTTTCATTTTTAGGCAATTTTGGTTCATAAGTGAGTTATTTTTACGATAAAGAATTTTTGAATTTTCAATTTTTTTACTCGGTATTGTCCTGAAATATCTCCAACAATTCAAAGATCAAAGATCTTTTTTTTTGCAAAAATTACGGCCTTGTTTTAGGAATTTTTTGCAAGCTTTTGAACTGTTTTGAAAAGAAGTTGAAATTAAAGCACTAAAGAATTTAATATTAAACGCACTTTCTATAATTTTTAGATTAAGATTAGCTTTGGATAGTTCAGGTCAGACGTTACAAATTACGTCATTTTGGCGTCACAAAGTAACGTCATTTTGACGCCACAAAGTAACGTTGTTTTGACGTTATCGGTCTATGACTTACGCTCTTCATTATGACGTTATTTCGACGTCATACCATGACGTATTTGGTCACCAATGCTTATAAAAAAATCACGTCAAAGTGACGTCACCTTCCCGCCTGAAATAACGGTAGTACGAAAATATTGTTGTCATCCCTAGTTCAGAGAAGTGGGTACTACTATTCCTTCTCTTCAGTGACAGTATCATATTATTAAGGCACTTTTTGTTACAGGAATGTAGTTCTAACATTCGTCTATATTATGAGCCAGCTGCAGTCAACCATAGAGTTTTCTGTCGAGCTTTACAAGTTTTACAATGTGGATCTGTTCCAAAGAGGGTAAGTTTTACCGTTTGTTATCTAAAACAGTTAACTGTAAACCCGAAATTATAGCATTTATCAAATTCGTTGCTCCTTACGTGTGGCATCCAAATTAGGGGCGGAAATCGAAGTGGCGACACCAGAAGTGACCACCGGCTTAGGATCCGCAGTAGTTGTGGGAAACTACGGATCGTCTAAACCGTTTAAAATACTATATAGGAACGAAGAGATATCTTTGAATGACGTGGTGCTATTCAGGTGAGTATAATCATTAGAATTTTTGGAATATTGCCCTTGCAGTGTGGTTGGCAATGGATAATGTTGATAACAATCAGTTTTAATTTTTTTAAAACTTGCTCCGTCACAAAACGAATAAAGAGCATCATCAGTCCTCACTTTAAAATAATTTAAAAGTAATAACAGTTAACTGAATAGATTATACATTCTACAAATTTTCCGGCCTTGAAGTCCTGGTCCATTAGAATTTCTTCCTAACGTTTCACCTACAACTGCTTCAGATATTATCAAAAGTGATGAGGCAATGGGCAAATTGCGTCCCGACGTTGACTGCCTCAGTCAACGCAAAATAAAACTTATCGATGTAAAATGATACCGAAGTCAGATATTAGTGCTTGGTAGTATAAAAGATATTCAGCACAGAGTTGCCAGGTCTACTGATTTTTCAGTAGATCTACTGAATTCAGTTCTGATCTGATGTAAAATGACTTATTGACTTTTGAGAAATCTGAAATAGACTAAATTGACAATTTACTTACATTACTCGCTATATTTGGTTTTGTTTTCTGGAATCTTAATTCCCGATGTCGATTCCTCCGCGTAAAACAGCCATTTATCGTTATAGAAAATATGTCTCGTTCACTTATTATTCCACTCATCTGGTGTATTCCCCTCGTTCACTCATTTAGTTACCTTTTTTTTTTATACCTATCTCTTTTCACCACATGTTGATAAAATTATTGTTGACTTCCTGTCCTGTTTGTCTGCTCCACTTGAGAAATCGATCGATGCGGAGAGTAAACGATAAAAATGTCAAAGGTCAGATTTCCAACTTTGTTTATTCGATGTAGGCTGCCTTCAAATACTTGGAAAAGGGACCTCTTTTAGCAAATGTTTGAAAGCTTTGGGCCTAAAATTAGAAATCTGTTCCCTTTTATACATATTCTTTTCTATAATTTCCTAGCTATTCTAGATTTTTTTACTTTTGACGTTTTTCGTAGTTTTCTAATTTATTTTTTACTGTTTTTTTAATGTTACCTTTTTCTTTTTTAATTCTTCATCACGCTTTATTTATCACGCTTTATATTACCTTTTTGCTAGTTGCTAAATAGTTTTGGTTCGAAATTAAGTATTTTAAATAAAAATTTAGTATTAAAATAAAAATAAATTTAATTATTTTAAATTTAAGCTTCTACCAAGCTATTTTGCACTTATTCTTGTCCACAATTTGTTAGTTTTTCCAGGTTTCTTTGAACCCTGGAAAAAACCTTGACTTGGTGCTTTTATAGATTTTGATTTATTTTTTTCTTTCTTACTGTTCTTATAACGCAGAGCGACGAAATAACTTCTGTAGAAAATCTAACGCTGTGACAAAACATATACCTATTAATTTGACGCAAAAATCAATTTTGAAGATTTTTCAAATGTGTCAGAGCACTAAAGCAAGGAAATTAATTTATGCAATATGTTTGCCGCCCTGTATATTAATTTGTAATTAGCATTGACGTATAAAATCTAAGGTCTATTTTTGCATTTTCGACAAAAAGTATATAAAAATTGATAGGAAAATAAATTTTGAGGATTTTTCAAATGTTTCAGAGCACTAGTCCAAGGAAATTATAATTTGCAATAATTCGACATCCTGTATAGCAATTTGTAATTAGCATAGACGTGTAAAATTACTTTTATATAAAATTTAGGGCTTGTTTTGCATTTTAGACAAAACGTACATTAATTTGACACGAAGATACATTTTTAGGATTTTTAAATGTTTCAGAGCACTAATCCGAGTACTCCAAGGAAATAAATATATGCAATATTTCGACACCCTGTATATCAATTTGTGATTAGCAGAGACGCATAAAATAGCTTCTGTACAATATCTAATGCCTGTTTTTTAATTTTCAACCAAAATCACAGTAGTTTGATAGAAAAGTAAATTGTGAGGATTTTTCAAATATTTCAGAGCACCAATGCAACCAATGTCAAACAATTATTTTATAAAATCTAATGCCTGTTTTTAAATCTTTGACAAAACATCATTTAATCGGAGATGAGATTTTTTTAATAATTTCAAATCACTATTCTAATTTCAAAGCACTATTCTAGGGAAATTAATATTTACTATATTTTGACAACACGTAAACAAATTTTTGATTTACGTAGATGTGTAAAACAATTATTTTATAAAATCTAAAGCATGGTTTTAAATTTTTGACAAAACTTACATTCAGTTGATAAAAAATTGAGGATATTTGAAGTGTTTCAGAGGACCAATCCAAGAAAATTAATATTTACTATTTTTTGGCACCCTGTAAATCAATTTTTGATTTACAAAGATGTGTAAAACAATTATTCTATAAAAATCTAAGGCCTGTTTTTAAAGTTTTGACAAAACTTACATTCATTTAATAGATAATAAAACTTTGAGGATATTTTAAATGTTTCAGAGGACCAATCCAAGGAAATTAATATTTACTATTTTTTGACACATTGTAAATCAATTTTTGATTTACACAGATGTGTAAAACAATTATTTTATAAAAGCTAAGGCCTGATTTTAGTGTTTTGACAAAACTTACATTGATTTAATAGAAAATAAAAATTTGAGAATATTTTAAATGTTTCAGAGTACCAATCCAAGGAAGTTAATATTTACTATTTTTTGACACCTTGTAAATCAATTTTTGATTTACGCAGATATGTAAAACAATTATTTTGTAAAAGCTAAGGCCTGATTTTAGTGTTTTGACAAAACTTACATTGATTTAATAGAAAATAAAAATTTGAGAATATTTTAAATGTTTCAGAGTACCAATCCAAGGTACTTAATATTTCCTATATTTAAACACCCTGTAAAAAAATTGTTGATTCCCACAGATGTGTAAAACAATAATTTTATAAAATATAAGGCTTGTTTTGAAATTTTTGGCAAAACTTACATTCATTTGATAGAAAGTAGAAAGTACAAATCTGAGAATATTTAAAATATTTCAGAGGGCAATCCAAGGAAATTATTATTTATTATTTTTTGACACTCTGTAAACAAATTTTTGATTCACTCAGATGTGTAAAACAATTATTTTATAAAACCTAAGGCCTGTTTTTAAATTTTTGGCAAAACTCACAATCATTTGGTAGCGAGTAAAAATTTGAGGATATTTAAAATGTTTCAGAGGATCAATACAAGGAAATTAATATTTACTATTTTTTGACACACTGTAAATCAATTTATCTTTTACATAGACGAGTAAAACATTTTTTTTTATAATATATCCTTTCTAGTAAGGTTTGCAATGGGATAAAATTGACAACACTTAGCTTTGTAAGAGTTACTGTAACAAAATAATAAAAAGCATCATCAATCCTACAGCATCACTCACCTTAAAGTAATCTAAAAGTAATAGTAATAAACTGAATAGATTATAAATTCTAAAAAGTTTCCGGCCCTGAAGTCGTGGTCCATTCGAATTTCTTCCTAACATTTCGCCCACAACTGCGGCCGACATTATCAAAAGCGATTAGGTAATGCGCAAAGTGCGTCCCGACGTTAACTGGCTCAGTCAACGCAAAATAAAATTGACTGATGTAAAATGATGCAAATACTACAATATGAAGAAAAACAAATTACATCGGTCCAATCCGCACGAAATCGAAATGTGCTGGACTCGAGATACCGCAAAAGCGACAGATATTCTAGGATTTTCGCGTAATTCAGGATCATGTGACATCCGCAATAAGACCGGATTAATTGGAATATTACGAAGGAAAGGTGCGCCGCCAGACTGAATAAACTCGCTGTGACATTAATACTGAAGGATCGACAAATAGACCATGGGACCCGGTTCAAGTCAATACATAGGCTTTAAAAGTTAGGGCCGAAAGTTCAGGACCAATAAATGTCAAAGAAATTATACAATCAATATAGCAATTTTTAACTACGTCAAGGGTTGCTTAAGCATGGTTGATTTCCGGTCAAAAATAGATACCATTTTTAGGGAAACATCGGCATTTGTTTGTTCTGTCCATATCTTCTAGGTCATCGGTTAGGACAGCCAGAACTCCACTTTGTTACAGGGTTGCCAGCTTAATTTTTATTCTTTTTGTATACCGGAACTCAAAAATTCAGTAGAAACGTTACGGAGGCTGTAGTTTGAGGAGAGCACCCTGTTAAAAATATCGGATAGAAAACGATAAGGAAAATATTAATCGTTGGGTGGGTGGGATGGGGAAAGGGTGAAAAAATAGTAAATATTAAGTTCCTTGGATTAGAGCTCTGACACATTTGGAAAATCCTCAAAACATATTTTCCTATCAAATTAATGTGAGTATTGTCGAAAATGCAAAAGCAGGCCTTAGATTTTATTCAAATGTTATTTTACGCGTCTGTGCCAATCGCAAATTGATATACAGGGTGTCGATAAATTGCAAATATTAATTTCTTTGGATTAATGCTATAAAACATTTAAGAAATCCTGAAAATGTATTTTAGAGTCAAATTAATATGAGTTTTGACGAAAATGCAAAAACAGGCCTTAAATTTTATACTATATAAAAGTTTATTTTACGCGTCTGTGCTAATCACAAATTGACATACAGGGTGTCGATATATTGCAAATGTTAATTTTCTCCGATTAATACTCTAAAACATTTGAAAAATTCCCAAAATTTCCTTTCTTGTCAACTTAATGTAAGTTTTGTCGAAAATGCAAAAACAGTCGTTAGATTTTATACAAAAGCTATTTTATACGTCAATGCTAATCACAAATTAATATGCAGGGTGTCGATAAATTTCAAATATTATGGATTGTACAGTATGCGAACAAACTATAATATGCGTGGTCGAGCTTCGATGTCATCAGCCATCATGAATCCCGACACGAAATTTTCAAATAAACAAGTCTTTGGAAAAACGTTCTCGAGGACCGGGCATTTTGCCAATAGTCTTCCTAGAAATGTTCAAATATTCTCCTCCCACACAGTTTTACATGCTTTGCGGCCGATTTTAATTCGTCTAAGCCTTTAAAATTAATATTCACATTTCGAAAAATCTCAGCTTTGATTGGCAGAAGGCGCCGCTCCCGAATGCTTCCGACATATCCGTGGTTGACGTGATTCGGAACCATCAGGGTTTTGGGACAAAATTTTGAAAAATCTGCATCTTTCGCTTCGAAAGTCAATTAAGACCATTTTGCGACGTTCCAGCGAAAAAGTGGTTCGTTGGTGCCAAAAAAAGAACATTTCAACGTATCAAAAATTTCAAAATTTCAAGATAGAAAGCCATTCGATTGGATGCACGGTTTGGAATTACAAATTGGAAAAAGGACATCAAATTGGCAGTTTGAAATTTAAAATTTATAAATTCGTCAAAATTTCAAATTCAAAGCTCGGCCCTTGATTTTTTGTCAAGTCCGGGGCAAATATGTGTACTACCTCTCTGAATCATTTGAGATTAGTTCAGGTTTTGCTGCAAAAATGTGGAATCTACAGGGTGTAATGTGAGAATAGTACACCCAAATTGGAAAAAATGTGGCATAAAAAAAATTTGTAGCTTGCCCGGTATAAGAGCTAGACCAAAACTAATAACTGATTTTTTTCCCTCCACGTCTTCTAGTTATGCATACATAAGCGAAACTGGACCACGCGATTGTTTTCGTAAAAACCGTAAAAAATACTATGCTGTTTTGGACCCTTTTTCTTAACTGTGCTTGGAAATTTTGCATTCAGATTCTATTAAAGTGACACCTTTGGTTCGATACTATTAGTAGTGCCCAAGGATATGCTCTTTTCCTTGGTACAACGCTTATTTGGCCAATCGTGTAACTTAGGGCGTCTAGAAGGCCAAGAAGTTGACCATTACAAATTTGTTTTTTTTTAAATAGTCCCAACTTTGCATATTTTTCTAGATTATCCTATTTAACGTATCAGAATTAGACTCAAAAATTTATCATCCACACATATGGGGGAATCTACCTGTGGGGAGTCCTATACCCCACATAGCCCCGGAGTTACACTAAAGACAATTTTGTGTACCGAAAAAACCGCATTTTTGCCTTTGGTTCGCCACCGCTCGCCCCCCCCTCACATCCCACCAAACCGTGTAAGAACCAAACAAAATTTCAAAAATCTACATCCAAAATTGCGTCATTCACTCGGTTTTATATATCCTTACTGCGCTCGGATATAAAAATGGAACATTGGTCAGTTATAATGTTCCTATCATTTAAAAAAAAAGAGTTTTATAAAATATAACTAATTATAATCTTTTTTTTAGGTGTCACATGTTGGTGGATGCAAACAACCTTCGCGAATCATTAGATCGCGCCGAATTCTCCCTTCTTGTCGACCTATGGTTTGGTGAGACATCCGTAAGTGCCATGCAGTTGGTCTCCTCCAGGATGTTAATGCTGAACTTTTCCCCTGCGGAGGGTCTTCACTACCATCTACCGGTTATGTTCGACTATTTCCACTTGTCGGCGGTGTCCGTTACTATCCACGCCGCACTTACTGCCTTAGTTCAACCTTCCTTAAAGTGAGTAATTAATTAAATAAAATTGATAACCGGTACAAAGTTTACCTTTATTTTTGATAAATTGGAGTTAGTCAAAGTGAAAGTTTCATATTCATATTAATTTAGAGTTATGAACGGACACTCTGTGTAATCAGCCTTTAGCTAGAATACTGTAATTTTTTTGCTAAAAAAAATCTAACATATAATAATTATTTCTTTTTTTTTAGGAAAGGAATATTGCGTTATGTGCAAAGCTGGTAAGTAAAAATAAAACAATGCTTGGGCGTTTTAACTCACAAAAATTGATGTTTGTATTTTGCATATTCATATACCTATATAGTTGTTCAACGAAAAGTAGCTGCCCACAATATCTTTTGTATCTTTTCACAATCTGAGTTGCTGTCATCAACCCCTTGGCCGTCACAGCCACCCCTAATAAATTTTCAAATGTCACCACACCATATGTGGCAAATCGATGCAAAGGTTATTTCATAAGGAATGCATTCTACTATTAATTTTGTGTATTCGCATGAATATGAGGCATAAAAAAATTAAACATTCTAAATGTTTATTTTAGTTATTAACTAAACTGCTCAACTTAAAGTTCGGCACAAACAATTTTTCGTGTCAATTTCGATCAGCTGTAACTTTTTAAGCAATGAATTGTCTCTGAGAAACCTCATTTCCTCTAAATTAAGGAAGCGGATATTTTTTTTGAAAACTTTGAAAAAAATCCGACACTATCATTATTATATAGGGTGTGAAACAAAATGATGCAAAAATTTAAAAATTTTGATGTTCTGCCATTTCGCAATAAGCTCTTTTTTCCTTATCGTCTTCAGGTAAGGAGTAAGCCAACATCCATATCTCGGGACCTTTTCGCCAGATTTTTTATCAAAGCACTCTCAATTTTTATAAAGAGCCAAATGGAAAATGTGTGAAATTCTTTTTACTGTTATTTTTAAATCGTCGTAGTTTGAAAAAGCGGTAAGGAACCTTACTCTGTTTCGCAGACAATATGTCACAAATGAGGGATTTGTGACATATTGTCTGCGGAAAGTTACTCATTCAAAAAATGTAAAAATAAGTGCCGATTTTTTTTGTATACTAGCATTCAAAAATATGATACCATTATTGTTGATACTCGTGACTTACAATAGCAATATTAAATAAAATAACCTTTCTAGAGGTAAAGGGACATTGAGTGATGACGTCGCAGGTAGCCAACATGAATGTCTCTAGACGATTTTGTCATTTTGTGTTTTTAAGGTATTAGAACTCGTACAGAGGGAATCAAATATTCTTAAAAATTTCGTTAGTATTTTTTTTTAAATCGTCGTAATTCGCGGACAAGTTGACGGATTATTATTTTTATTTTTTGGATGGAGAGCATTACCTACAGATTGTTTCTCAACAAGGGAGTTTTCCAAAAGTGATTACTGAATTACAGGTACGGACTTGACAAAATTGATATACGGGGGAATCATATTGGGTGGTCGAAAATGAAATCTCATATTCTTTGGTCGATTTTAAGGGTATTCTGTCATAAAATTGTGTTACCTATCGAGCTTCGTTAAAAAGTTACAGGGTGTTGAATTTAGCATTTCAAAATGCATATGTATTGATTATTCCGAAAGCGTAAGAGATATTTTATTGAAGTTTTGTACATTTTGACTGCTATGAAAGGCGCGCATTTTACAATAAAAATGTGTTATTATTTCCGCCAGTGGCGTACTTACCAGCACGTCGATTTACATTATTTGACAAAAAAGTAGCACGTCACTTATTCTCTGCAAAATGAAACTTAGTTTTTTAATACCCATTTTACTGTATGTAGACTAACTGTAAATAAATAAAAACCATTGTAATGTATGTAAGTAAGCCGCGAATAATTTCATTTTGATGAAAAACCTAAAATATTCCATTATAAATCTTGAATTATATTGCAAACCAATACTATTTTAATGGGCATTCAAAAACTAAATTTAATTTTTCGAAAAACCCGTTACATCCCACTTTTTTTCAAATAATATATGTCGACGTGCTGTTAAGCGCGCCACTGGCGGAAATAAGAATAATTATATATTGCAAAAAGTATGCCTTATGTAGCAGTCAAAACGTACAAAATTTCAATAAAATATCTCTTATGCTTTCAGAATATCAATACATATGATTTTTGAAATTCTAATTTCGACACCCTGTAACTTTTTAATGAAGCTGGATAGGTAACACAATTGTATGACAGACCTCCTGTAAAATCGACCAAAGAATATGAGATTCCTTTTTCGACCAGCCATTAGGACTCGCCCCTATATTTATTTTGTCAAGTCCGTACCTGTCATTCAGTAATCACTTTCGGAAAACCCACTTGGTGAGAAACAATTTGCAGATAATGCTGTCAATCAGTTTTGGCAACATGGCCTCGTACGGCGAAGTTGAATCGGAATTAAACAAACTAAAAAAGTCGATTTACTGAGAATTATAATGGGAAAAAAAGTATCTAGTGCTGTGCATTTGAGTGATGGGGTCCTTAGTGCTCTGGATACTTGTTATTTTGAGTGTTAGAACTGCAATTTGCAGAGTGAAGCGTCGAAAAACCAAAATATCCTCACTTCCAGTGTCGAGATAATCACACTGCAGTGTGAGTTAAAGATGTCACAGCAAGAAGTTCAGCATAGATCCAGCTTAATACAGGAACTAGAACGTACAATAATGCATCAGGAGACAATAATATCTTTATTGCAACTTAAAAAACGACAAGGAAGGGCGACTTCTAAACCTACAATTGTGGAAACACATTCCGACGTTGCCACTTTACAGAAAAGTAACCTAGCCCGTGATAACGCTTCACTGCAACACCTAAAAAAAGCCAAGACGAGAGCAGGGGTCAGGATTCCCGTCAGCGTCTGGAGAAAACTACCAAGAAAATCATATGGGGAGAAAAAGATAGTACTCCAAATACAACGGAAGCCCAGAGTGAGGTACAGCAAGACTCATTTGCTTCTGCGGCGAGACGGGCCTGGCTATATGTCGGGCGGGTAAAACAAGGGACTAATGCTTCTCAAATCTCATCATACTTGTCAAGAAGTTTTACACACAAGGAAGCTCTGAGCGTATCATTCAAAATAGGTGCGGATATAGAACTGCTAGAGAAGCTCAACGATCCCTCACTATGGCCAAGGGGGGTTGCTGTTAAGAAATTTAGGTTTTTTCGACCAAGGAAGCCAGAGGGCTTTCACTAAAAACCTGTATATAAGTGCAGAGAAATTAAAACCAAAATCAATAAAGGTATGCTCAGTAAATGTACAGTGCTTGACAAATAAAATGGACCTATTGGAGGTTTTCGTCCTACAACATATACCAGATGTCTTGTGTGTGTCACAGAACACTGGTGCAGTCCTACTAATATAGAATTTATTAAGCTGGCAGGCTATTGTGCTGTTTGGAGGATTGTTAGGTCCGACCATAAACATGGGGGATCACTGATACTTGTTAAAGAGACTGAATACCAAAATACTAAGATAGAGATGTCCTTTGAGTGTAGTGCCATGGTACTAAAGACTAACGAAGAAAAGTTTTGCATTATCGGTGTGTACAGATCCCCAAATAGTGATCTCAGTGATTTTCTGGACACCGCCAATGACTTTTTGGCTTACTGTCTGAAAACCACGAATAACATCTTACTGTGCGGTGACTTCAATATAAACTTTCTAAAGGATTACCCTGAGAAAAGCAGATTGCTGGATCTATATAATAATTTTAACCTGATTGAAACATCTTTGGAACCCACAAGGATACAGATCGGACCAGATGGCAGAGTTAGTTCAACTAAAATAAATTACTTGTCTATAAATTTTGATCTTCAATCAGAAACCAAAATAATTGTACGATCAAATGACTTACCTGTAAGGAAATTTTATCCAAATTATACGAGCACTCCTGTCCGAAATTATTACTTACATTGTAGTATCGTCTGTTTTCCCGAGAAAGCGTACACTGTTTAAAGAAAGAATAAGGTCCGGCAACTACGCCCCAATCCCCCAGTTAGCTCACCCTCAATCCTTCGTCATTCTTGTTTGTGTCGTCACATGGACTTCAAGATCACCTGATGGTGAGGAAGACAATGGGTGGGAGCGTAATAATTTCGGACAGGAGTGCTCGTATAATTTGGATCAAATTTCCTTACAGGTAAGTCATTTGATCATACAATTATACTTCGCACTCCTGTCCTTCAATTATTACTTACATTGTAGAAGTTTAGAGATTTGAGTGGTGATCTTGATGGATGGTCCACTTATCGCAGCAGCGAAAAAATGGTGGATAGCTATAGGGTTGTGTTGGGAAGTCAAGTAAACTATTTACAGCTTACGAACTTGTGTTTATAAGTTGCTTATGCCAAATGTATGTACAGTGTTGCACAGATAATTAGTACAAATGGCTATGCGTTACATATTTATATAATATCTTATATTTAGTTATATATCTTATAACACACAAAAAATATAGAAACTAAACAACAACCAAACACTAACTTAAGCCCAGTCTTCTTTTTTAATTCATGAGTAAATAAGTTTTATGCAATACCGTCATGTGTATCTACGACTAAAATAACACATGAGTATGACTGGTTGGAACACAAGGGTAAATAGTGTCCCGAGAATAGGGTAAGAAAAAAGTAACGCCCGTGGGATAATCAAATAGGTAATGAAAAAAAAAGAAGCGACCCGCTAAAGAAAATCATGCTAAAGTAATTGCGATGCATGAAGGATGGCTTTGTAGAAAGTATCCTTTGGTTCAGCTAGAGGTCTATTATAGAATTTTGCAAAAACTTCGGAATTTGTAGTTCACCCTGCCCTTTTCCGAATCTCATCTATATGCAAACCACCCCTGAGAGCTGCAGAGGAGGCGGCGTGACGAGTGCTGTGTCTTGAATAAATGCTAGTGTGGATGCCACTTTGTGTGAGGGTTGCTTTGATCCATCTGCTAATGGTTTGGCTGGTCGCGGCATGGTGGGGTTTTTTGAAGGTGATTAAGAGTCGGGGTTCCCCCCGTGGTCGGAGGAGTTCCGTTTTACCAACATAGAAGTGAAGAGTGCTTGCTAGGCATAGATTTTTGTTGTCTTTGAAATCTACTAAAATTAACGGTTGGGAGAAACCTCTTTTTGTGGATTTAATTTTTTCTGGGAGAAAGATCTCTAATCTGTCTTAAAAAATCTTTATATTCGTTATTGAAATTTTTGAGAGGGTTTGTACCCTTTGGGCCGACACTAAGGCCAGTAAAGTGACTACCTTGTAAGTTAGGTCTTTTAAAGGTAACGTTTCCAGAGGCTGCAAAGAATCAAGGTGACTTAGAACAGGGTGAGGATCCCAAGTAAAATCGTATTTGGCAGTTGGGGGGCGATTTATTGAACACTCCCTTCATGTACCTTTTTAGAAGAATGCTGTGTTCTGTTGGAAATTGAAAAATTAGACTGAAAGCAGCCCTATGACAGTTTACTAATGGATAGGATATTCCCCTGTCAGACTCCGTGTTTAAAAAGGTGATGATGTGGGCTATGCTGTAAATAAATGGGTCTATCCTGCCACCAACACAGTATGACCACCACTTGCTGTAGGTTATCCCATACTGTTTGAGGGTTTGGGATGATACGGATGCTAGCATGGTGTCTATGGCTTGAGGGGGGTATCTTCTGAGAAGCGCTTCCCTGACAAAAGGCCCGCTGCCAGGGTAAGGGTTCGCCACTGCGGGTGTGGTGTCCTAAAAGGAGAGGTAAGCATGTATTTATCTGGCGAGAATATTAAAGGTGTTTTTAATAATAACTTCCGGAAAATTGGGTACCACGGCTGGCTAGGCCATAGAGGAACGACCACAATTCCCTTTGCTTTCTCCAGGATGACTTTCTCCAATACATTATTGAGGAGACAAAAAGGGGGAAAAGCATAGAAAAAGGAGTTTGTCCAACATACGGTAAAAGAATCTATTGCTGTCAATCCTGGATCAGGCTTCCAGGACACATAGGTTTTACATTTCGTGTTTGAGTGTGATGCGAATAAATCAATTTCAGGGACACCAAAATGTGTACAAATAGAATTGAAGCAGGTATTGGATAGTTCATATTCTGTGTCAATATTTGTTACTCTTGATTCGTAGTCGGCGTGAGTATTGTCGTGTGTGTTAATGTATGTCGCCTGAATTATTATTCGTCTTACTTCGCAATATTGCCAGAGTTGTCTGGCTAGGGTGTGAAGGGTTTTGACTCGTGTACCTCCCATGTGATTGATGTAAGCGATAGCTGTCGTGTTATCTATTTTTAGTAAAATTGAACAATTTTCCTGGTTTTTGGCGAACGATTTTAAACCGTAGAAAGCTGCTAAAAGTTCCAGGTAGTTAATGTGTTTTTCTTTTTGTGTGCTTCCAAAAACCATGGATATTCTCGTCATTGCATGATGCCCCCCAGCCAGTGCGACTGGCATCTGAGTATATTGTTAAGCTAAATATATTTTTTGGCTTAATTAAAGCTTTGGCGTTTTGCAAGTTTGACTGCCACCATACCAGATCTGGTGCACCTGAAGCTGGTAACGATATCTTTTTATTGTAGGTATGGTATTTCTGAAGAGCTCGAGTTTTGATTCGTTCAAGTTCTTTTGTGTACAACCAGCCGTATTGGACTGCGGGGCACGCTGCTACAAGGCAACCGATAAGTTGTGCCAGTTGCTTGATTGTACATTGATTATTTTTTAGAATGTGGCCTATTTTTTGTAGAATGGTTTCCTTTTTAAGGCTTGAGAGGGACACGTGCATTGTGACTGAGTTATAGGTGAAACCCAGATATGTGCAAAGAGTACTAGGATTCAATTTGCTCTTTTCGAGATTAACGAGGAAACCAAGTGATTAAACCAAGTGATTTAAACACCAGTCTTGCCACTGTTCTGTGGTCTTCCATTTTAAAATGAGGGGCCCTGATATGTTTGTTTAAAGCTTTGAGATTGAGAATAAAGCGATAACTTTTGTCAGGCTTCCGACGCAGAAAAAAGGAGAGAAATTCACCTTTTTGGTGTTTGCATATAGATATAGCTCCAATACTTAAGAGATTGCTGATGCAACCCTCTAAAGCTGAAAACTGAATTCATGAAGAAAACCACCGAGCCGCCCGGCATATTTTAAGATAGGACCTACCCCAGTTATTTCCTGGTCGGAGGTTGTCTTCTCGACTGCTGACCCAACTTGGTGTGTTGTTTCTTGTAGTGGGGAGACCTGGAGCGGTCTCTTCGGTACGATGCTCCATGATGTGGCCGTTTCCGTGTCTTGAATCTCGGGCGCGTGGAGTTTAAACGATTGGCTTTGTTAGCAGAGGCTGATGGCTGTTTTGAAGGACCAGCTTTCCCTAAAGCAAGGTCTGTAGAATTTTTCTTCACTTGTTGGGAAGTTCTAATGGCATCTGGCAGATTTTCCCCAAACAGTTTTGTGTCGATTGGCGCCTGGTCCAGTACTTTTTATTTGCTGGGTTCAAATGAGGGTTTAGTAGGTACCGACGGTATATGGATATGGTGTGGTGCAGGTCTGTTAGGAGCCTAGAAGCATCAACTAGAGATGGTATTAGGAGGTTTGAGGCCTCTGTTGGGTTTTTAGCAGCTTATCCATAGGTTGCGCTAAGGCTGCCAAACCGCAACCTATAAACTGTTCCAGTTTTTTTTGCATCTCGTTAGCCTTGGAAATTTGACATATTTCACCCAGTATATATAACGGACACTGACAGTGATTGATAAATGGGTTTAAGGTTATGGATATTGTTTACTCTTAAGGCTACATAGATGCCAGACTCTTCCAATTATTCCAGATTTTAAGAAAACTAATTTATTATATATATAATAGTTACTAGCTAATTTATGTGATTTTAACGGTTAATTTAATTATTGCACTTTGAAGGTTATTAGCAAGAAATAAATATAACAGACTTTTCTTCACTTTTCGCTACTTTTCATTCAATTCCAAAACTCTAAGCTTATTGTCATTCATCGTCATATAATATACACTAAGGCAATAAAAATCGTGAGCCTATTTCTTTTTACGTATATTGGGCGTTCCAAAAAGTTAAATTTTACAGTTTTACAATTTACCATGAGGTTTTAACATTATTTACATAATTGTGACAATTAATAAAGTGACACATTTTAGTCGTCTTTATTCAGTTCTTCAAAAGTGTTATAATTACTGGTGTCTCATGGTCTGCTTCAACCTTGTCGAGGGCTTGTTCTTATATAATGTTTCGTACAGTTCTAGTAGGTACTCACCTAAAAATAAAGATCATGTAAAAGTATATTGAAAACCCATTTATTTAATAAATAAGATTCAATAATTTTCTTTGTTTACTGTATCTGTGTATTTGTTTACTGTATATCTGTATCTTGCATACCGTATCTGTTTTGACGACAAGTAAACGACAATTGCCATCTATGTTATACAGGGTAAATTCCATGGCAATGTTAGATGCAGAAAATAATGGAATATGGTATAGTTGGTTTTGCATAGTTTGGAGAGTGTCTTGTCTACTGACAGAACCCTGTAGACATACATGGATTTCTTCATTAAGTGTAGGGGTCTTTAATCTTGGGCAGTTTTTTAATGCCTGGGTATGTTAATTGAAGTTTGTCCCTTTCGTCTTTCCCTATGCCACCCGAAAGAACAGTAGTCCAATTGTTTGCAACTTGTTCATGGATATCTGGGCCTTCCGGTGTCGTAACATTTTGTGGTGGGAAAAGGGATGTTAGGTAATCATTTGTGCTGTTGTTTCCTAAGGGGTCTACAATGCCAATAATGGTTTCTTCTTCATTTGAAGGTTCCTCACTTGAAGGCAAAGAGGCCAAAGAAGAAACAGAGGAATCAGAGTCTGGAAAGCCAAGGAAAGAATCAACGCATATACTTTGAAAGGAATAAAAAAGGAAAAACCCCCACAGTTTTCTTGGTTTTTGTTCTTCCCCCCCCCCTTTTTTATTTTTTTTTAATTTTTTTTTGTGTTGCACACTTTCTACTCTACCATACTCCGGAAAAGAACATGGTACAATTCCGAAAGAGTATGGGTGCTGAGCACACTTGGATGAACATGGTCAATCCAGTTGTTTTTCTACTCAGCGGAGCCAAATAAGGCGCCGGTGCTTTAATGACATGTGTCCTTGGCAAACCGAGGAGTGAGTAGGCTCAACAATAGAATAAACATGGCTATTCTATGATGAGCCCTGAATTTGACTCAAAAAAACGTCGCCCATCTATGCAGTGAGATGGGCGAGCCCATAAACGACCCATAAAGGAGGTTAATGATAAAAAAAATGTTGTGATAAAGCGATAAATCGCCGCCGCGTCGCAGATAAGAGATAGGTATATCATACTGGTGCAGAGAACAAAGACATGTGGGTAGGGGGGGGGGGGGGTGATTTGTGTTTCTCTCTATGCTGTAATGGAAAAAAATGTTACGAATAGGAAATATGCAAAAGATTACTTGCCTGAGCTGGAGAGAGCATCAAACACTTTCTTTAGTGTTTTAAGGAACTTGTGTTTCTTTTCACGGGCTTTTCTTTTTGCACCGCGTGGCATTTTAATGTACTTTACTGCAAACCTCGTATCGATTACGGTTTGAAGACGCGGCGACAGGTACGTCTCGGTACACAAACGAGAATGGCGAAGGATTGAGGGTGAGCTGACTGGGGGATTGGGGCGTAGTTGCCGGACCTTATTCTTTCTATAAACAGTGTACGCTTTCTCGGGAAAACAGACGATACTACAATGTAAGTAATAATTGAAGGACAGGAGTGCGAAGTATAATTCAGCCCAATATAGGTGACCACTTGGCAATACTGCATACATTTATGGTACAGTCTCAGTCCGACACGTTAAATAGGAGTGCAGATCCCAACCAAAAATATAGGTCTTTCTCCGAGTACAATCTGAATGCACTGAAAAGTTTTTTTTGCTATGCAGGACCTTAACTATATTTATCAATTAGAACGCAATGTGAACGTTGTATACGGCGAAATATCAACTGCTATTACAATAAAAATTGCTATTAACATAAAAATTACAAAAAAAAAAATGAATTAAACAAGGACGATTTGTTGATTGTGGATCCCACGAAGGTTGCCGGCATTTTTGCGGACTATTTTGCCACAGTAACTGAGGCATTTATCAGTGATAGATTTGGCAATGCTAGATCTGTACATATTGTAATAGCTTCTTCTTTAAACGTGTAGATTAGAATGAGATCGCCAACGTCATCAATAAATTGAAAAACAAAAATAGTACTGGGATAGACTGGATTCCAACCAGGTTACTAAAATAATTATAGATTATATAACAAAAACCCTACAACATCTCGTAGAACTGATGTTCGAGACAAGCAAGTTTCCGTCTGATCTTAAGGTGGGACTGGTAGTGCCAATTTACAAAAAAAATTGATACCTCAAGCGAATGTAATTATAGACCGATTACTCTGCTTAATGTAATTTCTAAAATAATAGATCGAATATTGTACATTAGGATTGTAGATTTTCTAAACCATAATAATATTATAACCAATTGTCAGCATGGATTTTGTGTAGGCAGATCGACGGAGAGTACGGCTGCTGATCTTATGGAGTTCATTTATAGTAAAGTAGATGAGGGAGACTATGTGGCTGGGCTCTTCTTCGATCTGTCGAAAGTATTTGATTGTCTGGATCATGGATTTTTGTTAAAAAAAATTGTAAGGTACGGATTTAGGGGTTCAGCATTGAAACTAATAACTTCGTACTTGGAGAATCGGCATTTCGCTGTGCGTGTGGAAGAGTGCATGTCTGCCATCCAAGACATAGACATTGGAGTTCCACAGGGCTCCGTTCTGGGACCACTTTTGTTTGTTATTTTTGGTAAAGACATGCCGGAGCATGTTTTACAAGCAACTAAATTCATGTTTGCCGACGAAACGTCAATGGTGGTCTCGGCGCGGAGTTCTGATAAACTCAAACGAAAGATAGAGACGGTGTCTAAAAGTTTTGGCACGTGGTGTAGCACAAATAACTTGATACTAAATCTGGATAAGGCTGTATTTACAAACTAGCTACAAAGGCAAGTGCGGTAGTAGAAAATGTAAGTTTTGCGGTGTCAAGGGAAGTAAAGTTCTTGGGTTTCTATATATTGCAAAAAGTATGCCTTATGTAGCAGTCAAAACGTACAAAATTTCAATAAAATATCTCTTATGCTTTCAGAATATCAATACATATCATTTTTTAAATTCTAATTTCAACACCCTGTAACTTTTTAACGAAGCTGGATAGGTAACACAATTGTATGACAGACCCCCTGTAAAATCGACCAAAGACACCTCGATTGTCACTGAGTGTGGTTTGATCAAATTTTCAACATTTTAATTTGCTTTTCTGAGACCCTGTAAGGTAAAATATACATATCTTTGTGTCATATTACCATTTTCCATGGTGTTTAACATGATTAGATCAGTTGAATCGCATTTAATTGCCGATATACAGGCGAAATTAGAACAACTTATTTTCGTCACTAGAGACGAAAGTTAACGTTATGGGATTTTCTCTCACTAGAGACGAAAGTTACGTTTTCGGCTAAGGCAAGGTATGACGAAAGTTGTTTATTTTTACATGGTCGTAGAAAAAGGATATTACGCATGATGTAGTGGACGAATTTCTCCATCAGGAATTTTGAGTTAAGATTTTTTCGTTGCCAAGCAGTTTGTTATTCCGAATGTTTGTTTGTATTTTTGCTTGTGTTAAATTGAATTTTAGCAATTACTGTAATGATATACAAGGACCTATTTGTTGTAGCGTTAAAATAACTCTGTATTTTGCATTACATTTGACTTCACCTTTGCCGTGTACATCCACATATATTGTGGCTTACGTACAAAAACTAAATTATTATTATTATTATCATTATTATTCCATTTGGTTCTCGACTTTCGTCGGTTGGTATGAAACTACTCCGTCGGCTTCATTGGCAAGACGTAGTAGTTGAAGGATTACATCGGGACGTTCAAGAAGGATCTGACTATGGAACAGGTTTGTAGTATGGCTGCTCTTTGCATCTTGGTGATAAGCTTGCTGCAGACTCCCAGCTTGCTCAAATTTTTTTTTAGTGATTTCGGGATAACGCTCGTCGTGGATAGGACTATCGGCAGTATCTCTACTTGCTGCTTCCACATATTCTTGATTTCTTCGCTAAGGGTGGTATATTTATTAATCTTCCCTGCATGAGTCTGTTGGATGTTGTGAGTATTGTGAGTATTGGGGACAATTTCCCTTTACCTCTACAAAGGTTATTTTATTTAGAGAGCTCGTATAATAGAAAAAAACAGCACTTATTTTTTTATTTTTGAGTGAGTAACAATCCACAGACAATATGTCTACAAATGAGGAAAAACACAGTAAGATTCTTTACCTCTTTTCCGAACTACGACGATTTAAAAATATCAGCAACAAGAATTTCACTCATTTTACGTTTAGCTCTGTAAAAAAATTCAGAGTGCTTTAATAAAAAGTGTGGCGAAAAGGTCCTGAGATATGGATGTTGGCTTACTCCTGACCTGAAAACGATAAGGAAAAAATAGCTTATTGCGAAATGGCAGAACGTCAAAATTTTGTGCGTCACTTTGTTTCACACCCTATGTAATAAAGACAATGTCGGGTCTTTTTTCAAAATTATCCGCTTCTTAATCTATAGGAAATACGGTTTAAGACCGTGCAAATTGTATTTAAAACAATTCATTGCTTAAAAAATTGCTTGTGCCGAACTTTAAGTTGAGCAGTTTAGTTATAAGTTAGCAATTACCGTTAAAGTAATTGTTCAAAGTGGCTTCCGTTAACTTCTATACAATAATACCGTCGACTATGAAAGAGAGCACGAACATTTGCGAAAACTTGCGAACCCAATTTTGGACATTCTTCTATTTTTCTCTGCCTAAGATCTTCAATGCTGGACGGTTGTGTTGCATACAATTTGAATGCCGCCATTAAAAGTAACCGAACGGTGACAGGTCGGGTGATCTAGGCGGCCATTCGATAGGACCACGTCTTCCAATCCGTCGTCCAGGAAACCGATTGTTCAGAACTTCTCGAACTACATACACACTTCGTTTTGAAGCGAATTTTCGTAATTTTCCAGTAATTCTGTTAGGTGCGGAACAACGTAAGTTTCAAGAAGCTGAAGGTAAGTAGCGCCGTTCAAATTACCCTGAACAAAAAACGGGCCAACGATATGATCTCGTAGAATCCCTGCCTAAACATTCAGTTTCTGTGGATATTGGGTTTGGGCTTCTATAAATCAATTTGGTTCAGTTCTGACCAATGCTGCAGTTATGTCTGTTTACTTCTTTGTTCTAAAAATATGTACACTCATCAGTGAAATCAATATTGTACAAGTTCACGTTCATGCAAAGTTGATGTAAAGACTGGTTGTTGTCTATCACAAACTGTCCCAAAACACCAACTACAACAACTTCGTTCATAATTGGTGTTTCTGGTTGATGTTTTGTGTCTGACACTGACCAGTTTCCATGAATTTTTGCTTCAACTTTAAAACATATTGACGACCAACGAATTTATCGGGATGAATTTCATTAAAAGAGCGAGCTTGTTATTGTTAAAATAAAAACGCACAATCTCGATTCTTTCGGCAATAGTATAAACCATGTTGACACTTTTAAATCAAAATGAACTGACATTTACCTGACTGAGGTAAAAACATAAGGTGGAATAAACGTATCAGTACCTCTACACGCAGTTTAACGGAAATAAACAATTTTTTAAGGGTGACTTTTACAAGTTTAAATAAAACTTCAGTTTGAAGCTAAAACACCAAATATGAACTACATTGCAATGTTTATCTATCAGGTAAACAATGCAATGTAAGTCATGTCTGGTGTTTTAACTTCAAGCTGAGGTTTTACTGATAGTTGTAAAAGTCGTCCTTAGAGTATTTAATTTTCTCATGTGTCAATTTCATGCGAATACACAAAATGAATAGTAGAATACATTGCTTATGAAATAACATTTGCAACGATGTGTCACACATGGTGTGGTGACATTTTAAAATTTATAAAGGGCGGCTGTGACGGCTAAGCGGTTGACGACAGTAACTCGTATTTTCTGTGAAAAGATGTCCTCTTTGCTATCTTTGTTGACATGTACCATAACCTGGTATATTTCTTCAGGCACAAGCATTACTCATTCCCATAGTCTATTATTTTGTAAAAAATAATAGTAGTTGTAAGAAACCAGGAAACATTTATTTGTAATAGTTATTCTTTTTTTAATAAGAACCGAATACGCCCGGTAAAGGTGGATTGTAAATCAAATGTCATCTCGATTTATGCGTTTATTTTAGTAACGTTAGAAAGCTTATGTTAATATTAATCGAATGAAGTGGAATCGTGGAAAATCATGGAAAAAATAAGGATATCGGAATACATTATTCACCTTTTGGAGTTGTCCAGATTTCTTCTTCTTTTGTGGCCACAACACGCACTACACTTATGAACCTTGTAGTTTTCTAGATTTATAGGGTAAGTTAGGTTAATAAAAGTATCAAAAAGTAAAAATTATATATTAATAAAAAATTACATTTCCCGCTTTTTTTGCTTGTCGGCTGACTGATGACAAATGAAAGATGAAGTTTAATTTTTTTTGGCATTATCAAAAGTTAGGGATCATTTTTTCTATAGCAATCAACATATTCGTTATTTGTGTTTATTTCTTCCGAATTTATAATAAGAATGGACATTGAAAAAAAGGGACATTATTACTTAAAAACAGTTTCGAAAACTTTTTTCTTGCCAGATACTTTACAGTACTTTTTTACATTTTTAAAGAGCTGAAAACAACTAATCTGAACCAACCTAAACTAACTAGATATAAATTGTTCTATTAGCGAAAGACAGTACATTTTAAACAACACTATTTCTGAGTTTATAAAATTCTATACTTTCAAAAAATGTAATTTTAATTTCCATAGAACCAAAAAATATGAAAATTTTAGTCTTTGCTCTAGCACCTACAAATAGTTATTTTTAAACATCTTTATATACCTAATAAGGCTTTTTCCCATAATCAGAAACACACTCAGAAATGTATTTTTACCTCATGAGTACTCAGAAAATTTGAAACTTGCTTGCTAATCTAAGAAATATCAGAAAAGAAAAATTGATTTTTTATCTATTAGGAAAATCAGAAAATCGTTTTAATTAAGTGGTGCTCAGAAAATTTGAAACAAAATCAGCAAAAAAAAAATGAGGTTTTTTTCTGGTCATAGAAAGTCAGATCTCCATTACCTAGATAAAATTATATCGCTCAGCATCATTAAAATTGGTCCGAATCTGCAAATTTGTAATTATTTTTAGAGGAATTCGGGTTAGAATCAACAACAAACCGTTTAAAAAAAATGATACAAACCATTTAGAAGTATACACTTGGAGTCTCTGGAGAAAGGTTAGAATTAGGGCAAAAAAAACGGTAAAAAAAATACTTAAAACCAGAAATACAAATTTGGAGTCTTTAGAAAAATAAGGTGATATTCATAACCAAAATCGGTTAAAAATGATTGAAAATATTTAGGTATGCAAAGCAAAGTTTTTTGAAGAAAATCTGGTTAGTACTAGGACCAAAATTTGTTAAAATAACTTAAAGCGCCCAAAATTAAAATTTTTGGAAAAAACGCATGTGAGGATTAGGACCAAAATAGTTTAAAAATAACTCAAAGCATCAAGTAATGAAAATTTAAAGTTGCTCTAAATATTCAGATTAGAATTACAACCGAAATCGTCCTACAACTTAAAAATTTAATTTTCGTTGTAAAACCCAAAAAAATGTATTTTCTTTTGCTTTTGGATTTTCGATTACCTTAAACTCAATTTATCAATGAAGACAAAATGTATGTAGTGCGTAAAATTGTGTCAAAAACAGTTTAAATTGAAGATAATTTAAAATATAAGTGGTTGAAGGCCTTTAAGGGGGCACCCCAAAAGGGAACCGCCTTTTGCTCTGATGCAAAAAAAAACTATGCATCTCTCATATAAACGCTCTTTTTTGCATAAGTGTTTCTCTATCCCACTCATAATTACTTTTTACTTTTTTTCTTGCGATATATTTTACTGAATCTTTTGGCTTTTTCAAAATAGCTGAAAGCGACTAACCTGAACTAACCTGAATTAACTAGATATAACATGTTCTAACAATTATTCAACGCCATTCGCCTAATGCGAAAAAAAGATCTACAGATCTCTCCATGACTTTTAAACGTTGTCTTCTCCATCCCATTCTCTCTCTTCTTCCCCCATCTCTATCCCACTCATTATTACCTAAAAACGATTTCGACAACTTTTTTGTTATTGCCAGATATTTCACTAGAATTTTTGACTTTTTCAAAAGAGATGAAAGCAACGAACCTGAACTAACCTGAGTTCACTAGATATAATCTGTTCTAAAAATTATATGAAGATACGCCTCTTGTACTAATGGATAAAAAAGATCTATGCATCTCTTTTTAAAACGCTGTCTTCTCCATAAGTCTTTCTCTATCCCGCTCATTATTACTTAAAAACGGTTTCGAAACTTTTTTTTCTCTTGCGGGATATTTCAGTGTAATTTTTGCCTTTTTCAAAAGAGCGAAAAGCAACTAACCTGAACTAACCTAAATTAAAATTTGTCATTTAGGGGCGACCGAAATCGATTTGCCCCCGGGCGGCTCCTAGTTTAGGATCGCCCCTGTACATATCCCATTTAAGCCCGTGCCAAATATTATCTGATGTCTAGCTTTCTACTGCAGATGTATTGCTATCCTGAAATTTCCAACTTAGAAAATAAAGAAAACTACCTGGCCCCATGCTTTCACATAAGGGACTCACGAGGTCAGGTTAGGTGAAGTCCGATCAAGTCAGATCAGGTTAGTTTAGGTTAGTTCAGTTTTACTTTTCATTTGGTTAGTTCAGGTTAGGTTAGTTTTTGGTTAGGTTAGTTTTTTCCGATAAATGCGATAGGTTTAGAAAGTCCAATAGAATCAAAATATTGGAAAACAAGGTTCTGTTCATAACGAAATAATAAAGTTGACGATTAATCCGATATAATCTAGAATCAGTTGATCGGGAATGGAAAGTGGCTAGAGGAAAGTAAAATTTTTAAATTTGCACCAATATAATAGAATGGGTATTCCTGGCGGTTTTAGGAACTAATAGATTTTTTTTTAAGTTGGTGCACAGAAAACGGTAGAAAAAGAGGAGGGGTCTGGGAACTTTTTTACCCCTCAATTCTTAATCTTTTTTTTTATTTTAAAACAGCTAATTAGAACATATAGGACAGTTCAAAATAAAAAAATTCTTGGATGAGCACCTTTCGAACGAAAAAGTGATCATCTAAATCTTAAAAATATTCTTCGAGTATTATGCGACAAATTTAATCTATGACAGCAGGGTCAAATGATATTTCAATGTTGCCAAACGTGTAGATTTTTTAATGTTGAAATTAGTGACCTTGCATGGTTTCAAATAATGTGCAAATAAAATGAGTTTGAAAAGAATAAATAATACAGAAATTAATGACCTTAAGTAACTTGACCAAAAAAAAAACTGTACTAGGCTAGGGAGCAAAGCGGCCCCCACGGACCCCTTTGCTCCATACGAGTAAAAAAGTGCAACTTAATGGGCCGCAACGGGTCCGCTTACGAAGCCCGGCTACTTTTACAGTTAATCTATGATAACATACACGAACCTGGACGGATAACTGAGCTAACATGAAGAAAGGAAAAGTAAAACTGAATTAACACTAACCTGAACGGATAACTGAACTAACCTGCACTGACCTGGTCGGATATGACCCATAACCGGACCCTGTGAATCCCACGGTCCTGTTTTATCACAACACACAAGTATAAATTAAATAAAGCTATTTTCAGCTAATATTACGTAAGAAAAACCTATCATTCGAATTTGAACTTGATATACTCATCGGTTCATTAAACCATGTACCATAAACAGTTCAATCAATATTAACGTTACTATTCTTATGATAGCTACGGCAACTGTATCACAATTTTTGAAACCCCCGTAGGTACCTACAGTACAAATTTCAACCATGAACCATCACAATACCCTAAATAAGACATAATCTACATTTGTCCCATATAATATGCGTTGACCAAGTTTTTTCTTATGAAAAACACACGTGTCAAAGCCTGAAAACTTATTTGCAAACTTTCGTTAATGGTACCCTTGGGTTTGGTACCTTAAGGAAGGTTTCGACCCATGGAAACTTGCAGTCCATGGGTGTGGATTGTTAAAATGTACTGTTTAGGTTGCTAAAATGTACAGTATGCGAACGAACTAAACTGCTCAACTTAAAGTTCGGCACAAGCAATTTTTCGTGTCATTTTCAATTAGCTGTAATTTTTTAAGCAATAAATTGTTTTAAATAAAAGTTGGAAGGTCTGAAACCTCGTTTCCTCTAGATTAAGTAAGCGGATAATTTTGAAAAAAAAAACCGACACTATCTTTATTATATAGGGTGTGAAATAAAGTGATGCAAACATACGTTGCTTAAAAAGTTACAGCTGATTGAAAATGACACAATAAAATATTTGTGCCAAACTTTAAGTTGAGCAGTTTATAAACCTCGTGGTCGGGCCTTGACGTCACCAGCCAACATGAATCCCGACACGAAATTTTATCCTGCCACACCATTTTACACGCTTTTCAGCCGATTTTCCTTGGTCTAAGCCTTTAAAATGAATGCTTACATTTTAAAGAATCTCAGCTGTCAGTGACAGAAGCCGCCGCTCACGAATGCTTCCGACACCTCCGTGATGGACGTGATTCGGAACCATTCGGAAGTTTTGGCCAAAAATTTGAAAAATATGCATCTTTCGCTTCGAAACTCAATTAAGACCATTTGGCGACGTCTCAGCGAAGAAGTGGTTCCTAGGTGCCGAAAAGAAAACATTCAATTGATTGGTCTCCCCACACTAACCTAAACCACTAACCTAAACCCCTCAAAATTTCAAATTCAAAGATAAAATCTTGATTTTTGGTCAGATCAATAGTTCATATGTGTGCTACCTCCCTGATTTATTTTAGTTTTCTTTCTGCAAAGATGTCGAATCTAGAGGGTGAAAGGTGAGAAAAGTACATCCAAATTGGCAAAACAATGTGACACGGGCAACTTTTGTAGCTCACCCGGTATATGAGCTAGACCAAAACTAACAACTGAACAAAAACAGAACTGCAGTAACCTTAGCTCACCTAACCTAAGGAAAAAGCTTACCTAACCACGAAAAACTAAACTAACCTGAACTAACCTAAACAAGGCACCGCCCATATAGGAAACAACTTTGTCCCATGCTAGCGAAACCAAAGGGAAAACATAACTAACCTAACCAGAGCAAGACCATCACTGAACTAACCTCAGCCACCCTGAACTAACTTAACCAAAGCACCTCTCATAAGAAAACAATGTGGACCTAAACAAGAATAGATACTGTTTAAAGTAAAAGTAACTAATAAATGATTGACCACATATAAAGCGTTCCATAAAGTATTTCCAAAGGCTATTATTTGAATGACCCCTATATAATTTTTGAACTGTGTCAGTGTTCATGGTTATGTTATAAAAACCGTAAAGGAAAGATTCCGCCAAAAACGCGACATACTAGTTATCCATAAACTGATTTGTCAAAAATGTGATTGACAAGATTTTAACCAGTAAATTAAAAGCAGGTGAAGGTGAATTCAAATAACAACTTCCCTACAAATTGTTATGATGATATAGTGTAGTTTTACTTTAATATCTGCCATCAGTTTGACTTTGAGTAAATCAAATTAATTTCATCGACGTTGTATCATTTTATAAATTATTTTCATTCGAACGCCTAAAAAAATTTCGGACAAAACTAAAAACCAAATTATAAAGTGCTAAAACTATTACAAAAAAGACAGACCAGACTTTTCGGAATCGGTAGTCCTTAATAAATTATCTACAATATTTGGGGTAAGTCGGGTCTGGAGTAGCATATATAATATTAGTTTAGAATTAAACTTCAAAAAACAGCTTAACAGGGTTTTTTAATAACACGATATTAGTAAATATTTCACATGTAATTTGTTTATAGAAAAGTGGAAACATCTTTTTTTTTGTAAAAAAAATATGTGTCTCTGATTTTTCATAGCATGGGTATGACCCTCCCTTTTTGTAGATTTCTACAGTGAAGAAATGTTAACGTTTTGTAAAAGAGCTCATATACACTGAGTAGATAACTGCAAAGACACTTTTAATAGAAAGATTTTGTGGTTCCAGGAACAAGAACCATTTACGTAAGACCTTTTAGTGGTTCAGTGTTAACAAACCTTTTCTTAATATATATTATGTTGCACAGGGTGAGCAAAACTCGATGTCCCAACTCTAGTATAAGAAAATTTGTTGTCCTAATTACTTCTGCTGTTTTTGGCAGACGTTTGACCCGACAAACGTAGTATCAGATCTAGTACATGTGTTTAGTATTATCGCTTGCAACTATTATTTTTGGTAAATTCTGGCAACAACATTTGTTGTAATGGCAGCATTTTGTAACCTTTAAATTATGTCAATATAACCAATAAAAGTGACACAGTTCAAATATTATACGGGGGGAATCCGTAAAATTTTCATTGCCTACTTTTCCGAAAAATATAATGAAAAGCTTTATACTTAATACATAATTTTATTTCATACTGTCCCGTATACCGGGTGTCCAGCAGAACCCTGGATATAGGAGATTAACATGGGAAATCGGTTTTTATTTTTTTGCGCCTGTACGGTTGATTTGATTGAAAAACTTTTAGGAGTAAAGTTGTAGAGCGTATGGTCAGCTATCATCCTGTAATTTTTTCAATGCCCCAGTTTTGGCCGTTTTTTTGGAAAAACACCTCGAAAAGTGCAAGAATTTGAATTTGGCGCGTCACCCCCGCCCTGCATGTGCAGTGTCGCTAACATAATAATTTCTTATGTCAGAGTCAGAGCCGATTTTCCTTTCTTATTTATTTTGAGGGGGTACCACGTAGTAATTGACGTGATTATGCAGTGAAAATTAACCGAAAACCTGACGATAATGTTCTTAAATCATACGGTAAGTAAAAGTTACGTTTATTATTATCATAATTAGTAAAAGGAAAATCATCCAATTTGTGTATGGCTGGTTGTCTAATTCATTTTAGATTAGCAACAGACAACGGATCGACGATATGTGTCTTGTCTTTGTCATTGGTAAAGCTAAAAGCTAGGTTAATGTTAAGAATTATTAAGGACGGAGACTTGGGTGGATACATTTGTTGAGCAAACCAAGAACCAAGCTTGAAATGTGATTGTACTCTACAACTGAGTTATCGTGGAATTGGCGAAGAGAAAATACGGATTGGCGGCTCTTAAAAGAACCATTTAATTACATACTACAAAGAAAGCGAACAACCACCCATGTGTTTAACATCAAACACCGAGGTAAACAAGAAGAATAAACAAATAAACAAAATACAAGACCAGATGTGGCACATCAGAAAAATTGTTCAAATTGACCACCTTCTGCAGAGGTACAATATGCAAGCCTATTCTCAAAATTGCGACATGTATTGTCCAACATCACAACCGTGACTTGACCACAAATTTCGTGAATGGCAAGTTTCAGCTCTTGAAATTTGCATATTGTTTATTTCTCTGGTAGAGACGATCTTGAATGAATCCCCAAACAAAAAAATCACAGGGATTCAAATCCGGAGAGCGAGGTGGCCAATTAATTGGTCCAAACTTTCCGATCCACCTATCACCAAATGTTTCATTTAAAAAACGTCTATTTTGCAGTGCAGTGTGACACGACGCGCTTTCCTGCATGTAAAAAACCCGTTCTAATGGCTGGATGGCTTCTACAGCAGGCAAAATGTCATTGCGAAGCATATTGCCATATTTGTTGGCGTTCAAACTGCCATCAATGAAAAATGGACCTATAACATTGCGCCCCAAAATGCCGATCCACACGTTTACAGTTGCTCGATGTTGGTCCCGATTGTCATGCACTATATGTCGGTTTGGAGTGCCCAAATCCGATCATTTTGTTGATTTGAAGAGCCTGTCAATCCAAACGAGCATTCATCCGTGAAACAAATGTTTCTAATAAATCTTGGGGCTGCAATAATTTTTTCAGTCAGGATTTCACAAAACTCCATTCGGGGGAAAAGGTCGGTGGGTAAGAGTTTTTGATGGTTCTCCTTTTTGTAGCTTTTAAAACCTTCTTTTTGCAGATAATTATGGCTGGTCGATCTGCTAAGTCCAGTTTCTTGGCCAATCTGTCGAATACTCTTGGAAGGATCATCGTTTACTGTAGCAAGAACAACAAGTTTTGCCACATCTTCATCCTCTGGAGCCGCACCAGCTTGAAGTCGTCGCTTTCGCTCACAGGAACATATCGGGTTAATTCTCCCAGTTTCCTCAAAACGAGCAACCACCGCCTGAAGTGAACTGCATGCTGGTATTGGTCGTTCAGGAAACAATGCAGCAATGTTGTCTCGAATTTGAGCAAAGGAATTATCAGCCCAGTATTGTTTTAAAACAAGTTTTCTCTCCTCAAAATTCATAACTAAGGAAACATTTAAATAAGAAATAAGAAAAATAACATTTGACACTGTATCAACAAAATGGTTCCTAATTTCGATGTTCAATTTTTTTTGCTGTCAAAGTGAACAAATGAAAATCAAACGTTTAATATCAATAAATACAAGCTTTCTGTATACATTACATTTTTATTTCGGGGAAATTGTGTGTGAAAAAGTGGATGCAACAAGTAACAAGATAAGTATATTTCCATAATCAATCTATGCATAATCTATCCATAAATAAATTTCTTAACAGAAGAAATTAACAAGTGGACATGAAATAGAAATGTAACATAAATTTAGGTAATAACACAGATAACAACAATTATTCCTATAAAAACACTATCACCTTTTTTAAGATTGGTTGTTCTTGGTGCTATTGGCACTATAATCTCCAGATACATAGATAAAACGTGAAAGAAACTGGTTTTAGCAGATGAAACATCCATCGCTATCTGCTTACTGTTCTTGCTTGTTTGCTATAAACAGTATTGTTCCACCAATGAATGTTAATTTGGATTAATGGTCCCTCAAATCAACAAAATAGATGAGTTTGGACTCTCTAAAATCCACATACAGTGCAGGACAACCGAGACCAACGTCGAGAAGTTGTTAATGTGTGGATTGGCATTTTGGGGCGCACTGTATTTGGTTTTCCAATGAGAGTTTGTCTGTCATAGAAGAATCCAGCACTTAGCAAGGGTTTTTTACATGCAGGATGGGGCCTCGCGTCACAAAGCACTGCAAATTAGACACTTTGAAGTAAAACACTTGGAGATAGATGAATTCACCTCAATAACAACAACAACAACGAACACCCATAATTGGTGACAAGAGACAAATTGTCATGTCACTGTGGTTGTATTCCTAAACTAAAACGAATTAGACAACCAGCCATACACAAATTGGAATGATTTTTCTTTTACTAATTTTGATAATTATAAACGTAACTTTTACTTACCGTATGATTTAAGAACCTTATCGTCAGGTTTTCGGTTAATTTTCACTGTATAATCACGTTAATTACTACACGATAGTCCCTCAAAATAAATAAGAAAGGAAAATCGGCTCTGACTCTGACATATTAAATTATTATGTTGGCGACACTGCACATGCATGGTGGGGGTGACGCGCCAAATTCAATTTCTTGCACTTTTCGAGGCGTTTTTTCCAAAAAAGAGCCAAAACTGAGGTATTGAAAAAATTACAGGATGATAGCTAACCATAAGCTCTACAACTTTACTCTTAAAAGTTTTTCAATCAATTCAACCGTACAGGCGCAAAAAAATAAAAACTGATTTCCCATGTTAATCTCCTATGTCCAGGGTTTTGCTGGACACCCGTATATACGTCCTACATGCATCGATTTGAGTCCGGTAAATGGATCTTTACCTGACAAGTTCGGTAAAGGTGGCTAAGCAACCGATGCTAGAGAGCTACCGCCTAATATAAAATATAACGTTACTTAAATTTGATTAAGATTTAGATAGCAGTCTATCTCAATTTAGATTGGTATAGTGTTGAGAGTTCGTATGAGTCCGGTGCGCGGTCATAATTACCGAACACAGCATATTACTAGCTATCAAAAATTTGCGCAACATTTTGAAATTGACAGCTGTCAAGAAAACGTAAATCCATCGAGCGCAAATTCAATATTGTTTTTGCATATTGCTTTTGAAATTTAAATGTATTAGTAAATTGTTTCAGTATATCAAATTTAAAATCATACAAAAATTCTGTAACCTGCCACGAGTTTAGTGATGTTGAGAAATAAAACAAATGTTTGAGGTACCTATCCAAACTATTGTGGAATTTAAGACTGCAAGAAAAAGCATCATTTCCTGATATTCGAAACGAGCTTCTAAGTTAATCAGTGAAATTCAAAAATCTCCCCAGTGCCCAGCAGAACCCACTTATTTCAAAGTACTACATATATTTGAAGAAACACAAGCACATTGCTGATGATTTAATGCCGACGTCTCCATCATTTTCCCCATTAGGAAAAGACTTCTCGAAGGAATTTGAGGAACATCTATTAGTAGTATGTAGCAATAATTTTAATAAAAATATTTTGTGATAATAAAGTTTTAAAACTAGTGGCTACATATTTTCAAAAGTTTATTTAGATACCATAAATAGCGTAACTTTAAATCATTATCCTATAGCTCTCGAATTGTAAATTTTGACAGTGACAATAATACAGACACCGCCAAATGTCAATAAATCTAATTCTGACGAGGCAATTTTTTTTATTTTTAAAGAACAAAAACAGTATGAAATAAAATATTGTACGATACACGTCCATTAGGTGTTGTTACAGTACTCGTATAACTTTCCAGACTCGGCTCCTGACGTCGCCTCGTCCGTAAAAACCTCGTACTGTAACAAGTCACCTACTGGACTTGTCACGTAAATTACTATTTGAAAATGAGGGAAAACTGCAAAACGGTCTCTGACAGTAAATTGTTCATTAATTATCTATTAGTTAACTGCAATTTAATTAATTTGACCCTAAAGAAGTGAAAATAAGGTATAGTAAACCTTACTGTGTGTAATTATTTAATATCTAAGCGCCGCTCTTTTTGCAAAAATTCGGGGTTTGTGACTTGTTTGGAACGTTTTCTGAGACTAAATTATGTATTAATTCTCTGCTGTTGAGCATAATATAACCTTTTTTTTTAATAAAAAAAAACAAAAATTAGGTGGGGCTTGGATAGTAAACAACTGACGACATAATCTGCTATTTTTTATATTTTTAACACTCACCACTTACAGAACAATGATTGATTGCCTATCTTTTGCAGCGCTCCGAAGACATCAAAATCCTGGAGCAAGAAGCGCACAAGCCATTGTTTCACTACATTAACCGATCCCGTCCCACAAGTGAGCAGTCAGAAATATTATAATAGGCTTAACGAATCTCCCCGCGTATATTTAGAAGCTTACAATATACTACTCGAATCCAGCAATAACCTGAAAACTACCGTCAAGGAATACAAACTGCTCTTGCTGCAACGAGAAGAAGTTGTGTCCGATAGCTATGATACACTGATAGTTAAGTACAATGATTATGACAACACTAAGGTATGTTCGATTATAATGTTCTATTCCACTGAGACAAGCGAGTACATATTACTTCCATAACATACGGGACATTGCCTATCTTTTGCATTGCTGGTCTTGGACTGCAAAAGGAGGGGATAGAAACACAATACCTCGTATAATGCAATTTCTGAACATGCCGAAAAATAAGAGCCCTTTTGAAAGTGGCACAGTTAGACCCACGTGCATTTAGATTCACGTACTGTCCACGAAAAACGAAATAGGCTGAAAACACTTGATTCATGATTCGTGACATCGAATGTTGCGGATAGTTTCACGAGTTATTCCGGTTACTCGACGTAAATGCGTGTGACGGAAATTTATTCGGTACGGAAGTATGTGATTTGTTTCGAGATTTGGCAACAACCCACGCACACGCGAATAGTGAATCAGATCCGAGCCTCCATATTTTGGCATCAAGCATCAAGCTCACTAAGGAATGTCTCGTACGTTATTGTCGTACTTGGTACATATTCATCTAGCCAGCCATAGAAATATCGAATTTGTAGTGGCAGCCCTTCTTTCAAAAGTTGTGACGTATTTTAAAAAAGGTAAAATTTAGCAAAGCCACATACTATGCGAACGGAAGCTTTGGGTATGTGGAGAGCTAGGTCGTGGTTCAAAATGACATAAAAAAGAGTTGAAGCCTAGTATAGCTATATAAGCTAGACCTGTTAATTGGGCGCCACTCAATTTAAGTTACAGATAATAGCTATAATATTAAAATTGAGAAAATTATCATAGCAATTATTGATGTTCATATTGTTTAGGTGATCAAACCAAAGTAAAACTAACAGGCATTATTAAAATTAGGCACATTTATTTATTATGGTGTTAGTTCTTACCTAAGGTTAGTGCAGGTACACTTGGTTTTTAAATCTACTCCTACCGGTTGAAATACTTGGCCAGTTTGTAGGGCTTTCTTGCTAGTTGAGGTAGAGGATCAGTGCATCAGGTGTGGTAATGCTGGAAGGTTCAAAACCTAGGAGCCATCACCGTCACTAACGGCTCCATTTTCGGCAAAGAGGCTCCAAAACCCAGACGGCTTAAAACCTAGGAGCCATCACCGTCACTAACGGCTCCATTATAGGCACACGTGCGGGATGAAACCTTGCACTTGTAGGATCCGAAAAAAAAGGAGGTATTGAGTTTTATTACTCAAACATTGGACTAGTCATTGGACTACTCATTGGACTACTCATTGGACCTAATAATTGAACGAAGAAAAGTTTAGATAAGTTTAAATTAATTAAAGGAATTCTTACCACAAAATACGAGAGCTTTAAATAGCCACATGGCTAGGCTGTAGCCGTTTAGGGACAGGCTGACGTCCGATGTGCCCTGGACAGTGGCCAAGATGGAAAGGGACTATCAAACGTTTTTACCTCTACCACCTGGGCTCTGAATTGGTCAAAAAAACAGAAATTATAGTATCAAAAGGGGGGAATAAAAAGAAGGAGAAAATGAACCGCGAAATATGAAAATCTTGCCATTGTTGCTAAATAAAAGATAAATTTAGGGAAAGTATTAAAAGAGCACATGAAGAAAATAAGGGAATCGAAGTAAAAATATTGGTGAAATTTGGCAATGCTGCACAGATAGCAAAATAATTAATCAACCCATTGACACATGTCAATGTCCAAAAGAAGTCACCTTTCAACGGATTTCTAACCCTAGAACTCGAAGTATAAGGATCGTATAGAAACGATAATCAAGGTAAACAAACATGGCGGCCAAGGTAGTCATATTTCTTTGGAAATAAAATGTTATTTTACAGTTATTTATGAAAGGGAAGCCAGTAGGTTTTCTTTGTGAAAAAGAAAACGCTACAAAGTTTTGGCACTGAAATCTTTGGAAACCCTCATCTTCTATTGGTATCAATAACATCGCCGTGAAGAAAGAAATTCCCATCTTCTATTGGTATCAATGACATCGACGTCAAAATTTAAGAACTGGCATGACGCTTATGTTCTATTTTTGTTTTCTGTATGTATTGTGAGAAAGAGAATTATATTATATTAAATACAATCTAAAGTGTTTTCCGGGCCTTGAAGCCGTGGGCCAAAGGAATTTCTTCCTGGCGTTTTGTCCACAGCTGCGACAGATTATTAAAGGCGATGAGGCAATGGGCGAATTGATCTCCCGTGCTTCCCGACGTTCACTGATTCGAATGCGATGAGCTCCGTGGTATTTATTCCCCCGCCGTCGCGCCGAAATAGAGGGACTGGGGTGGGGATAGTGGTGACGCGGAGTTTCGGCGGACTTGAAGTATGTTGTAGAACTCGCTTCCAGTCTGCATTTAGAAACGTAATTTCCTCCTTCCTGTTGAAATTCTTGTCGTGTTTAGAATAATCCATCCGCGCTTTTCTTTATCTTCTCTCATTGTTCCTTCCTGGCGCTCTACATTCCTCGGACGGACGGCCCTTTCAAAGTCGTGCTTGCTGTATCCATTCCAACCAAAGCAAAGGCTTTTTCCAGATGCTTCATTTCCCGTTCCAATTCTGCCATAAAACACTTGCCTAAGCTCTTGGCGATTGTCAACGGGCTGCGAACGATGGTTTAATGCACCTTGGAGAATATGCCACGCAAGCTCTATGGGGTTCAAATCTGGCTACAAAGCAGGCAATCTGAGATGATTCATGCCTTCGTCGTCAAGCACGAATCACGTTTTGGGTCCTGTGAAGTGGTGTATTGTCAGATTGTTAAGGTTTTCACGGCCGGTCAAAATACAATCTAAAGTGTTTTCCGGGCTTTAAGCCGTGGTCCAATGGAAATTCTCCCGGACGTTTCATCTACAGCTGCGGCAGACAATATCAAAAGCGATGAGGCTATGGGCGAAGGTGAACTCCCGTGCTTTCCGATGTTGACTGATTCGACTGTGGGGAGCTCCGTGGTATTTATACCCCAGCTGTCGCGCTGCAGTGGAGAGACTGGGGTGAGGGTACTGGTGGCGCGGAGTTTCGGCGCACTTAAAGTATGTCGTTCAACTCGTTTCCAGTCTGCATTTAGAAACGCGGTTTCATCCTTCTCGTTGAAATTGTTGTCGTGCTTAAAGACCTCGTTGACCTCTCTCGTTATTCTCGGATAGAAACGCTACTATTGATATAAGATATCCACCTCGTTGAAAAGGATGTCGTGACTTTCGGCCGATTTTCCTTGATCTAAGTCTTTAAAGTTAATGCTTACATTTCGAAAAATCTCAGCTGTCAGAGGCATGAGCCGCCGCTGCCGAATGCTTCCGATTCACCCTGTGGATATGATTGGGAACCATTCGGGATTTTGTTCCAAAATTTGCAAAAATCTGCAGATTTCGCTTCGAAAATCAATTAAGACCGTTTTCGACGGCCCAGCAAAAAACTGTTCCTAGGTGTCGAAAAGAAAACACTCCAAGTTATCCCCTGGGATGGAAAGCTGTTCGATTGATTGCATTGTCGGCACAAATAGACCTCAAAGTGGCACTTTGAGGCCATTCTTGCTGCAAAAATGTGGAATCTACAGGGTGTAATGTGAAAAACGTACTTCTAAATTGGCAAAAACTGTGGCAGAAATACTTTTGTAGCTCGCCCGGTATACGAGCTAGACCAAAACTAACAACTGATTTTTTTTTTTCATCAAACCTTTATTGAATTTGGTCTGTGCATCTGATTTCTCATCAGTATTTTCTGGCATCTTATTTGTAGAAGTTGGAGTTTGCAGATGAGCTTTCTGGGTCATGCAATGAATTGAGTTTGTAGTTCTAGGTGGTAGTTAGTCACTTATTAAGCCAGTTTACTTTTTCTACATTAGAAACGCAGCGTAATAATTGAATTTGAGCGAAATTTTGAGAAATGGTGTCGAAATGTTTGAAAGTTACAAAATTTCAGGTTAAAATCCGATAAACACGTTGTTTAAATGCAAGGTTCACACAAGTCTCCGATCTTAGTAACTTTTCAATTGTTTCTAAAAGGTGCCTTTACAATGCCATGGATTGCTAGATGAATATCTTCCTGAAATGGACTATATATTGTTTAAAGTTTTTGAAAAAATGTGGTTACTATTCTCTTTTGTTACCTCTACCCCTTTTTTATATATATTATATTCCCTTTCGTTCATTGTACAGGGTGTCCCAAATTGGTTGTCCGAATAGGGTATCTGCATTATTATTAGCGCTAGAAGAAAACCGACCCCGCATGCCCGTAGGCTTTTTTCAAGATAGCTTTAATGGTGCTTTCAGTTTTTCGCGATTGTCATTTGTTTTGGCGCTACAGTCGATTTTTCAATTTTGGACCAATTTGAAAATGAGTTGTCTTTCGCTTAATATCGCAATTCTGTAAAAACATTGTAGGGGCACTTTTTAAAGCAGAACTCATTGGCGTACTCAATTTTTGTGCTTCATCATATTTTTAAGTTATGACATAAACTTATCTTTTTTTAAATGGTCATTATAGTTGGCCATAATGTCTCTTAAAAGACATTTTTTTTCTGATTTTAACGATGTATGTCATAATGGGTGTAAACTAATTTTTCGAAAAATATGAAATTTTGTTTTTCAAACATTACTTTACTTATATAAATTAAACACATCTAGATTTGTTAATAATAGTAGATACTGAAACAAGAAATTTTTAATTATCTAAAGGTTTTTTCTTGAAGGTTTCCCATAAAATTTCCACTAGTTTAAATGGGTTTTCCTACGACTCAATAAGAATACCTACTTGTATGGGTCGTCATGAATTTGCCTCGGTTTATTTTTTTTTATTAAGCAATCATTGCCTAAATTCTCACCGTAATTATGCTGTTTTCCTGTGGGTACAGGACGAGTAATAAATGACAGATTTGTAGGATCATAAATATTTTAAAAAACAAAAGTTAATTCCTTGCTAATAGAAATAAAAAAAACTCATAATTTTTTTTGACTCGAAGAGTAAGCTTGAGACGGGCGGCCACAATGCTATTCCATCTGACGTTTAATGACATTAAGTTGACAATTTCGAGAATCCGGAAAGTTAAATCAGTGTTTCAAGATGAGCTTTGAATACTACGAATACTATAATATGAATGAGTGCTACACTCTTAGCAATAAATATTACGAAACAGCGGCAGAACTCTATTTTGAAAGATATACAAAAAGGCGACAACCGTGTTTAAGAACATTCAAGAGGATAGAATATAATCTCGTAAATCATTGATCATTTAAAAAACTAAAAGCAGCATTTGAAAGAAGATGATGATGCAAAGACTATTGAAATCATCGGAACAGTTTCTGCAAATAACGCCAGTAACTCTCTGAGACAATTTGAAGAGGACACAAATATACGACGATCTACTTCCCAAAGAATATTAAAAAAAAATGTATGCAAACCTTATAAGATAGGAAAAGTGCATTCACTCTACCCAGGAGATGCCAATAGAAGGCTAGATTTCTGTCATTGGTATTTACGTCATTTGGCTGGGGACACCAACTTTTCCAAGAAAATAATTTGGACTGATGAAACACGTGTTACCGGTGGAATATTTAATCGAAATAACCACAGGATGTGGGCTGATGAGAATCCACGTGCTATATTAGGAAATCGGATTCAACAAGGCAAGTTTGGGTTTAACATTTGGTGTGCTCTTTTAAATAACAAAGTGTTGTCGTTCCATATATTTGACAACAACTTAACGACAGAAAGATATGTTCAAATATTAGCCAATAAATTACAAGATGCTTTTGACGATCTTCCTATCAGAACAAGATTGGAGTTATATTTCCAGCAGGATGGTGCACCTGCCCATAATGCTCGACGATCTTCTGAAATTTTAACTGCACACTTTGGTAATAGGTGTGCAGTTTTATGGCCAGCTAAGTCACCGGACCTCTCACCTCTAGACTATTTTTTTTGGGGTTACATCAAAGACAGAATGGGGTTACATCAAAGACAAAATTTATTTACACCCTTCCAGAACGGCTGAAGAACTGAAACAAAAATTCGAGAATTCAGTAAGGGAAATACCAAATTTGTTAATTTTAAACGCAATGAGAGGTCATACGTCATTAAAATCCACATGATGACCATTTAAAAAGATAAGTTTATGTCATAACTTAAAAATATGATGAAGCACAAAAAATCTGAGTACGCCAATGAGTTCTGCTTTACAAAGTGCCCATAAAATGTTTTTACAGAATTGCGATATCTGCGATATTAAGCGAAATACAACTCATTTTCAAATTGGGCCAAAATTGAAAAATCGACTGTAGCGCCAAAACAAATGACAATCGCGAAAATCTGAAAGCACCATTAAAGCTATCTTGAAAAAAGCCTACGGGCATGCGAGGTAGGTTTTCTTCTAGCGCTAATAATAACGTAGATAACCTTAATTAATTACCCTTATTCGGACAACCAATTTGGGACACCCTGTAGATCTGGTATTTATTATTGTTACACTAATGGTGGATTTATTTTAGCTTTTAAGAAAGTCTCGCTACAAGTGTTCTTCATCGATGGACGACCTCTGCGCGGACAACATCAAACTATGGAATTACTTTTTATTGACTTTCAGTTGCAAAATAGCCGTTCAGCAACTTCTCAGCAAAAAACACCACTCCCTGCGTGTCCGTCGCTTTGCAGAGTTATTCTTTTTGGTGCAGAATACTAGAAAATCAGCCGTAAGTTGTTTCGAGGCCAAATACCATAAGTATTTAGTTATATCGGAATTAGCAAAAAGGTAATTGAAACAAAATATTAAATTTAAATAGGTAGTTAATATTATATTAAGATACACATCAATATGTCTTGGGTACAGAACAATAAAGCAATCTATTGCCATTTAAATTTTGTTTTGTCTAAAGCTGCTCCAGACATTATCAAAAGCGGTGAGGCAATGGACGAAGTGATCTCCCGTCCTACCCGACTTTAACTGATACAACTGTGGACTTAAGTGGGGCTTGTGGTGGCGCGGGGTTTCGGCACACTTGAAGTATGTCGTAGAACTCGCTTCCAGTTTGCAATTAGAAACGTAATTTCCTTCTTCCTGTTGAAATTGTTGTCATGTTTAAAGATTTCATTGGCATCTCTCGATAGTCTCGGATAGAAACCATCACCTTGTTGTAAAGGATATCGTGACGTTCGGAGGGAGCGTGCTCTGCTACTGCTGACTTTTGTGTTTGGTCCAGCCTGCAACTCCTCTTGTGTTCCGTAATCCTCGTGTTGACACTGCGTTTTGTGGTGCCAATGTTTACTCAGCTACAGCTGCATGGAACTTGGTAAACTCCGCGTGCCGATAGGGGATCTCTGCGGTCTTTGACCGCTCTCAAGCTCTGTTATATTGTACGAGTGGATTTAAAGACATTTTTAAACTACTCTCATCCGCTAATCCATCCGCTCTTTTCTTCATCCTCTCCCGTTGTTCCTTCTTGGCGCTCTACATTCCTTGGACGGACGGCCTTATCTAACTCATGCTTGCTGTATCCATTCCAACCAAGTTCTTTCCAGTTGCTTTTCCGTTCCAATTCAGCTGGCTCACAACTTCTCTTGGCTCTCACAGACACAGTCTTTATGACTTTCCCTTTTCTATCTGTGATGATGCATTGCTCCGTTATTGCGGTATCGGTCAGTGTGTGTTGGTTTTCTATAAACGGCGTGCGCAAACTTCCCATTCGGTCTCCTTGAATCCAAAACAGCAAAAAATGGTAGTCGTCCTTCCTTTTTATCTCCATAGTGAATTGAATTTTTGGGTTGCTACAGTTGAGGTGTAAGAGGAAGTTTTCAAGTTTGCCCTTGGCCATGGTTCCAAATAACAAAAGTGTCGGCAAATCGGAACCAGCACTTTGGCCCCTTATTTGCCGTTGCCAACGTCTTGGCCTCGAAAATTTCCATAAAATAATTGGCTGTTACTGAACTAAAAAACTGCCCATAGCTAAACCATCAGTTTGTTCGTAAAAATTTTCTCTTTTTGCGTTTTCAGAAACTTTCAACAATTTTTGACCAATTTTGGCCATAATCCTAACCCAAGTTTCCCAAAATTCCCGTTTTTAGATGTCTTGAATCATTTTTAATACATTTTACATTTTGAACCTAATTTTAGCTAAATATCTTAAAAAAATATAATTTTACAATTTTTTGTCCCTAAGCTTAAGCCCACTTGGTAAAAAAAACCCAACTTTTCATTCGAAGATTTTGAGAATAAATTTTAACCTACAACCCTAACTTGAATTTCTGGAAAAAATCAACATTTTTATTTTTAGGCACAATGAGCTATTTTTAATCGATATTACCCTATTTCTAACTGCAAATTTTCATTTGCTGTTAGAAATTGCAATTTTTAATTTGTTCTGGCCCTAATCCTATTCTGAGTTTATTTAAAAACTGCAAATTTGTATTTTTAGGTGTTTTGAGTAACTTTTAACTGCTTTTGGCCTTAATTCTAACATAAAAATTTTTCCAAAAACTTTAAGTTTGCATTTTTACGCAATTTTTGATTTTTAATCGATTTGCCCTATTTCTGCCTACAAATTTGCATTTGCAGTTAGAAATTCCTATTTTTAAACTGTTTTGGTCCTGATGCTATTCTGAGTTTATATGAAAATTCCAAATTTGTATTTTTAGGTGTTTTGAGTTACGTTTAACCCTAATTCTAATCTGATGTTTTTTCCAAAAACTCAAAATTTGCATTTTTAAGTACAATGAACTGTTTTTAATCGATTTTGCCCTATTTCTAACTGCAAATTTGCATATGCAGTTAGAAATAGCAATTTCTAACCTGCTCTGGTCCTAATCCTATTCTGAGTTAATTTAAAAACTGCAAATTTGTATTTTTAGGTGTTTTAAGTTACTTTTTACCAATTTTGGCCCTAATTCGAACCTGAAGTTTTTTCCAAAAACTCAAAACTTGCATTTTTGGGTACAACGAACTCTTTTTACTCGATTTTGCCCTATTTCTAACTACAAATTTGCATTTGCAGTTAGGAATTGCTATTTTTAACCTGTTCTGGTCGTAATCTTATTCTGAGGTTATATACAAATTCCAAATTTGTATTTTTAGGTGTTTTGAGTTACTTTTAACCGCTTTTGGCCCTATTTCTAACCTGAAGTTGTTTCGAAAAACTCAAAAATTCTATTTTTAGGCACAATGAGCTATTTTTAATCGATTTGCTTTATTTCTAACTGCAAATTTACAATTGCAGTTAGACATTGCAATTTTTAAGTTATTCTGGTCCTAATCCTGAGTTATTGTAAAAATTTTAAAATTTTGGATTTTTAAGTATTTTGAGTTACTTTTGACCGCTTTTAGGCCTAATTCTAACCTGAAGTTTTTTCAATGAGATCAAAATTTGAATTTTTAAGCACAATGAACTATTTTTAATCGATATTGCCCTATTTCTAACTGCAAATTTGCATTTGCAGTTAGACATTGCAATTTTTAATCTTTTCTGGCCTTAATCCTATTCTGAGTTAATTTAAAATTCCAAATTTGTATTTTTAAGTGTTTTGAGTTACTTTTAACCGCTTTTGGCCCTAATTCTAATCTGAAGTTTTTTCCAAAAACTCAAAATTTGCATTTTTAGGCACAATGAGCTATTTAGCACAATGAGCTAGTTAATCGATTTTGCCCTATTTCTAACTGCAAATTTGCATATGCAGTTAGAAATTGCAATTTCGAACCTGCTCTTGTCCTAATCTTAATCTGAGTTAATTTAAAAACTGCAAATTTGTATTTTTAGGTACAATGAACTATTTTTAATCGATTTTGCCCTATTTCTGACTACAAATTTGCATTTGCAGTTAGAAATTGCAATTTTTAACCTATTCTGGTCCTAATCCTATTCTGAGTTTATTTAAAAGCTTTAAATTGGTATTTTTAGATGTTTTGAGTTACGTTGAACCGCTTTTGTCCCTAATTCTAACCTGAAGTTTTTTCCAAGAACTCAAAATTTGCATTTTTAGGCACAATGAGCTATTTTTAATCGATTTAGCCCTATTTCTAACTATAAATTTGCATTTTCAGTTGGGAATTGCAATTTTTAACCTGTTCTGGTCCTATTCCTATTCTGTTCTAATTCTTATCCTATTCTTTGGAGTTTATTTAAAAACTCCAAATTTGTATTTTTAGGGGTTTTGACTTACTTTTAACCGCTTTTGGCCCTAATTCTAACCTGAAGTTTTTTCCAAAAACTCCAAATTTGTATTTTTACATGCTTTGATATACGTTTTTGGCCCTAATCTCAACCTGAGTCTCTGAGAAAAATACCATAGTTACTTTTTCAGTTAAATTGTTTGTAGCTATAAAACACATCCTTAAAATATATCATAGCTTGGGCCCAATTAATTATGACCGCGTAAACTGGTGGTTTCGCCCACTGTGCGGCGAGGGAATAAATACCACATCGCCTTTGATAATGTCTGCCCAGATGTCGGCGAAACATCAGGAAGAAATTCCAGTGGACCACGGCCCGAAGCCCGGAAAACACTATAAATTGTATTTCTCTAAATATTTCGGAGACCGCTCTAAATTTAAGAACACTCTAGAATATTTCTCAAAAAACTCTACAAAAGACAACCTCTTGCTAATTTAAGGAAACACACAAGTAATGTCGTTATTCTGTTACTGTCCAGTACCCAAGATGTTACATTATTAAACCAGGTATTACACCGTGCGTTGATTTAAAAAGAACCTTAAGCAGGCCATGGAATTAGAACAGTCGAATTGAAAGTAGAAAATGTTATAATATGTGCCGATTTTCATTTTTTTATGAACTTATTTCAGACAAGAGTTTTAATTCCATGTCTTGGCATGAAGTTTTTTTTTAATATACACCCTATATTAGATATTAAATATTAATAATGTAGATAGATAGGCATAGTGCGTCCGTAAGAATTTACAAGTGATGTTTGTGGCTTCAGTTGACAGGAGAATAATAATTTAAATTGAAGTGAAAGTAGGCCTGCGACTTTCTGTTGATCAGATGCACCTTCATCTGTTAGTGGTAATTTTGCGATTAAATTTGTTTTAAAATTACCCAGTTGCGTAGAAAAAAAAATAAAAAGTAATTTAAAGATTTTTTTTTCATAATTTTTAAAACAGTTTTTAAGCATAATCATCACAAAATTTTTACCAACTAATATAATTGAGTTTTTGAAAAAAAAAATTTTTTTTTAGTGTGTCAGCAAAGACATTTTGTATTTTTTTTTCTAATTTTATTTAATAGTTTGTTTACTTAGCCATAGCTATACGTAAAAGTCAGTCTTAAAGCCAAATACCAACAAAAATTATATCATTTTACTAAACTAGTTTTACATCAGTCATTTACATACTTATACTTATATTTTTTAATTAAAAAATGGACGCAAGAAGAGTTGAATTTAAAACAAACAGTTTTCACCTACCTAAATAGAAAAAATCAATAATTTTGGTAAGCAATTGAGAATTTTTTTCTTAACTTTTAGCAAAATGTTTTAAGAAAAATCTTTTAAAAACTTGTTCCTTAATTCATTAAACTACATTTAATGACAAAATTCGAACTTAAATTGACTCAAAAATGGCGTTTCTTATCATTATTTATCTAATTTACAGTAACTTGTTTATTTTTAAATTTTTAGACAATATTTATTTTATTAAAAACATTATAAAAAGATATAATTTAATTGTTTTGAAATGTGATTTTCAAAATTTTGATAGGGCTTTAAATTTCAACACAAAGAAAGAAAAATTAGTTTTTTTGTTCTATTCACATAATACATATTGAATTTAAAAGGTTTGATCCTCGGTGTAGAAAAAATTCTTTCTATCTCGAAATTTAGTGAAAATAATTACTCAAAAGTGGCTTTTTTTATCATTCTGAAACGACTCCTGATTACACCACAAACAATTTTGCGATAAATTTGTTTTTTATGATTTTTACCAAACATTTACCTAGCTATTTATGAAACGAAATTGATAAGTAATTTAGGATTTTACCATTTTTAAAACATTTTTCAAAAACTAATTGAGTTGAAAAAATTTTAGTATTTAGTCAGCAAAGACGTTTCTAAATTTAGCACTATACTCGAATTTAAATTGGCTCAAGAATGGTGTTTCTTATCATTCTGCAACTAATTTACATTAACTTGTTTTTTATAATTATTACAAAATGTTTACTTAATTAAGAGTAATTATAAAAATCTTAAAACATTTTTTTTATTTTACCTAAAAATGTGGTTTCCAAAATTGATATTTTGTGGCTGAAGCCACAAACATCACTTGTTTGTTGTACTCATTAATAATATAATTAAAATTGATAAGGACGCTAAATTTACTACCACTAAATTTAGATAGATATTTTATATATATTTTTTTCACACCTTTTAAACTTTTTTTTACAATTTTTCCTACGTTTTTAAGATATTACATTATTAACCTATATTTTATATTAGATATTAAATATTAATAATATAATTAAAATGGATAAGGACACTAAATCTACTACAACTAAATTTAGATAAATATTTTATAGATCAAAATACATGCAGTTGTTGCCTTCTTTGCCAGTGCACTGCAGTTTTTTGGACGGAGATTCGGCGACAATGCCGATAATTTTTGAAGACCAATACCAAGATCCGTTCAATTATGAAAAGAAGGGCAGTGAAGAGTACGATGTGGCCAAATCGAAAGGTGAGCCGTTTCAATAACCTCATTAGATCTTACTATAGAATAAAATAGGCACTAAAAGGAGACCGTTTTTCCTGTTTAACCATGGATAATTAAAGGGATACGGAGAAGTATAAATTTGCGCAATTAAGAGTCTATTAAAATGACATTTTCAAATTTCGAAAATTCCGATGGTTTCGGAAATATTCGCAAAAAAAATGAAAAATCTGAAAACTTATTTTTTTTTATTTTTTCTTATCTCATCTCATATTTTTTTATAACGCATTCTAATTCTCCTAGCAATTCTGCATTCAGTGATATGGGACAATTTATAATTTTATTAACTTCTAGATTAGATTTTGCTGATTTCGTAATGTTGAATTTTCGTATCTAGATGACCAACTGAAAAAAAAATTAAACAAAACTAAAATTGAGGATAAACAAATAAAAACATAAATATTAAATCTGGAAATAAAAATAGTTTACTACCAAAAAATGTGTGTGTACCAAAAGCTGTTTTTTGAAAATAAGCAAAATGATGTTAAAAAAAAAACATTTTTTAAAATTATAAGATAGGTAATTAAAAGGAAAAAACCAGCATCTATAATGAATGTCAAGAAGCAGAGCCTTCATTTTAAGTCGCTCATTCGATTAGCGGTTTTTCGGTTACATTTCATAAATTTTGATACATGGGGGTCGTATGGCATTTAAGACCGAGCTCGGATCCATGGCTAGCGACGTTATTGGCTGCCCGATTTGACAGATACGACGTCATCTTGATTTTTTTTTAATGGAAACATATATTTACCTACAGTTTAATAGAGCTGAAGGAGCAGATTACAGAAATTATAAGTTCATAAATATATCTCTAGGCATTTTGAATATACAGGCTGGTAAAGTTGTTGAATGTCAAAAATCATTTTAAGTCGCTCACTCGATTAGCAGATTTCCTGGTACACTTCAAAAAAATTTGATACATGGGGTCTTATAGCATCTAAGGCCGAACTCGGATTCTGGGCTAGCGACGTTATTATCTGCCCGGTTTGACAGATACGACGCCATCTTGATATTTTTTTATTGGAAACATATAATTACTTACAGTTTAATACAGCTGAAGGAGCAGATTACAGAAATATATAATTTCGTATATCTATCTCTAGGTGTTTCGATTACACAGGGTGGTAAATTTGTTGAATTTCAAAAATTATTTTAAGTCTCTCACTGGACCAGCAGATTTCCTGTTATACTTCAAAAAAACTTTATGCATGGGGGTTTTATAGCATCTAAGGCCGAACTCGGATCCTGGGCTAGCGACGTTATTGGCTGCCCCGTTTGACAGATACGACTCCATCTTGATTTTTTTTAATGGGAACCTACATATATTTACACATTGCCTAATAGAGCTGAACGAGCTGGTTACAGAAATATACCGGGTGTCCAGCAGAACCCTGGACATAGGAGATTAACATGGGAAATCGGTTTTTATTTTTTTTGCGCCTGTACGGTTGATTTGATTGAAAAACTTTTAAGAGTAAAGTTGTAGAGCTTATGGTCAGCTATCATCCTGTAATTTTTTCAATACCACAGTTTTGGCTATTTTTTGGAAAAACGCCTCGAAAAGTGCAAAAAATTGAATTTGGCGCGTCACCCCCACCATGCATGTGCAGTGTCGCCAACATAATAATTTCTTATGTCAGACTCAGAGCCGATTTTCCTTTCTTATTTATTTTGAGGGACTCATGTAGTAATTAACGTGATTATGCAAAGAAAATTAACTGAAAACCTGACGATAATGTTCTTAAATTATAGATAAGTAAAAGTTACGTTTATAATTATCATAATTAGTAAAAGGAAAATCATTCCAATTTGTGTATGGCTGGTTGTCTAATTTATTTTAGTTTAGCAATACGACAACCACGATGACATGACAATTTGTCTCTTGTCACCAATTAAGGGTGTTCGTTGTTGTTGTTATTGAGTAATATTGAGGTGAATTCATCTATCTCCAAATGTTTTACTTCAAAAGTGTCTATTTTGCAGTGCTGTGTGACGCCAGGCCCCATCCTGCATGTAAAAAACCCTTGCTAAGTGCTGGACTCTTCTATGACAGACAAAATCTCATTGGAAAACCAAATACAGTGCGCCCCAAAATGCCAATCCACACATTGACCACTTCTCGACGTTGGTCTCGGTTGTCCTGCACTGTATGTGGATTTTAGAGAGTCCAAACTCATTAATTTTGTTGATTTGAGGGACCCATTAATCCAAATTAACATTCATTGGTGGAACAAATGTTTATAGCAAATAAGCAAGACCAGTAAGCAGATAGCGATGGATGTTTGATCTGCTAAGACCAGTTTCTTTCATGTTTTATCTATGGATCTGGAGACTATAGTGCCTGTGAAAAAAACTCTTTTCAGTGACAACAAATCTGCCAAACTGGCCACAAACAACTTGAAAAACTGGCCAAAAATAGGTTTCATTCCAATCGATTGCTGCTGAATATGGGCGAGACACAGAGGATGGTGTTTGCATTGAGGGAGATTGGAACCGTAAATGACCACGTATCCCAGGTTAAATTTCTTGGGGTTCTTGTGGATGAGAGCGCCAAGTGGGATTTACACACTGATAACTTGGCTTCAAGACTCAATACAAGTGTGTGCCTGCTACGTCAGCTTTCAGATAGGATATCTTGTACGGTACTTAGATCGGCTTACTTTGCATCTTTTCATGCATGGCTCTCTTATGCTGTAGTTGTTTGGGGCCACGCCTCGGGGCTAAGCGTTTGTTCGGACTTCAGCGAAGAGCGGTCAGATTGTTGGCTGACCTGGGCTACAGGGATGACTGCAGAGCGCACTTCAGAGAGCTAGGCATACTAACCCTGCCCTCCATGTTTATATTGGAGAATTTGCTGTTTGTGAAAAATAACATGTATCTGTTTTCTGCTTAGGAGGACATGCATGCTCACCTTACTAGAGGCCGAAAAAATTTAATAACCTCATATTGTCCTTTGAGAAGGTGTCAGAATGGTCCTGGCTACTGGGCAGTAAAATATTTCAACTGCCCATAAAAATTAAAGCGTTGACAGTGGATAGTTTCCGAAAGGAAATTTAGCAAATTTTAATGGTAAATGGTTTTTATTGTGATGAAGAGTATTTTAAGTATTTTAATCAAAATTATTAATTTTTTTTTCTTCTCTCTGTATAGTCTATTTTAGGATGTTGACTGTAAGCTGTTAGTATTAAGTAAATAATGGCATCTGGACTCAATTTATTTAAATTTAATTTGTAGACTATTCTATTTTTGACGTATGTACATTGCTGTTTTGGTGATTGTAAACATGAATAAACGTGAATTGAATTGAATCTTAATAAAGGTGATAGTGTTTTTATAGGAATAATTGTTGTTATCTGTGTTACTACTTAAATTTATGTTACATTTCTTTTTCATGTCCACTTGTTAATTTCTTCCCTTAAGAAATTTATGTATAGATTGATTATGGAAATTTACTTATTTTGGTACTTGTTGCATCCACTTTTTCACACACAATTTCCTCGAAATAAAAATGTAATGTATACAGAAGCCTTGTATTTATTGATATTAAAAGTAAGGAAATTAGGAACCATTTTGTTGATACAGTGTAAAATTTTATTTTTATTATGTCTTATTTAAATGTTTCATTAGTTATGAATTTTGAGGAGAGAAAACTTGTTTTAAAACAATACTGGGCTGGTAATTCCTTTGCTCAAATTCGAGACAACATTGCTGCATTGTTTGCAAACCAATACCAGCATGCAGTTTACTTCAGGCGGTGGTTGCTCGTTTTGAGGAAACTGGGAGTATTAACCCGATATGTTCCTGTGAGCGAAAGCGACGACTTCAAGCTGGTGCGGCTCCAGAGGATGAAAATGTGGCAAAACTTGTTGTTCTTGCTACAGTAAACGATGATCCTTCCAAGAGTATTTGACAGATTGGCCAAGAAACTGGACTTAGTAGATCGACCATCCATAATTGTCTGCAAAAAGAAGGTTTTGAAAGCTACAAACAAGAGAACCATCAACAACTCTTACCGACCCACCTTTTCCCCCCAATGGAGTTTTGTGAAATCCTGACCGAAAAAATTATTGCAGCCCCAAGATTTGTTAGAAACATTTGTTTCACGGATGAATGCTAATTTGGATTGACTGGCTCTTCAAATCAATAAAATGTTCGGGTTTGGGCACTCCAAAACCCACATATAGTGCATGACAATCGGGACCAACGTCGAGCAACTGTAACGTGTGGATCGGCATTTTGGGGCGCCATGTTATAGGTCCATTTTTCATTGATTGCAGTTTGAAGGCCAACAAATATGGCAATATGCTTCGCAATGACATTTTGCCTGCTGTAGAAGCCATCCAGCCATTAGAACGGGTTTTTTACATGCAAGATGGAAGATTTTGAACAATTTCTCTGATGTGCCACATCTAGTCCTGTATTTTATTTATTTGTTTATTGTTCTTGTTTACCTCTGTGTTTGATGTTAAACACATGGGTGGTTATTCACTTTCTTTGTAGTATGTAATTAAATGGTTCTTTTAAGAGCTGCTAATCCGTATTTTCTTTTCGCCAATTCCACGATAACTCATTTGTAGAGTACAATCACATTTCAAGCTTGGTTCTTGGTTTGCCCAACAAATGTACCCACCACCCAACTCGCCGTGTCGCCGTCCTTAATAATTCTGAACATTAACCTAGCTTTACCAATGACAAAGACAAGAGACATATCGTCGATCCGTTGTCTGGTGCTAATCTAAAATGAATTAGACAACCAGCCATACACAAATTGGAATGATTTTTCCTTTTACTACTTATGATAATAATAAACGTAATTTTACTTACCGTATGATTTAAGAACATTATCGTCAGGTTTTCGGTTAATTTTCACTTCATAATCACGTTAATTATTACATGATAGTCCCTCAAAATAAATAAGAAAGGAAAATCTGCTCTGACTCTGACATAAGAAATTATTATGTTGGCGACACTGCACAAGCATGGTGGGGGTGACGCGCCAAATTCAATTTTTTGCACTTTTCGAGGCGTTTTTCCAAAAAATAGCCAAAACTGTGGTATTGAAAAAATTACAGGATGATAGCTGACCATAAGCTCTACAACTTTACTCTTAAAAGTTTTTCAATCAAATCAACCGTACAGGCGCAAAAAAATGAAAACCGATTTCCCATGTTAATCTCCTATGTCCAGGGTTCTGCTGGACACCCGGTATAACTTTGTATACCTAACTCTAGGCGTTTCGATTATACATGGTGGTAAAGTTGTTGAATTTCGAAAATCATTTTAAGTCGCTCACTCGATTAGCAGATTTCCTGTTAAACTTTAAAAAATATAGCGTCTAAGGCCGACCTCGGATTCTTTGCTAGCGACGTTATTGGCTACCCGGTTTGACAGATACGACGCCATATTGATTTTTTTTTCTGGAAATCCACATGTATTTACCTACAGTCTAATAGAGCTGAAGGAGATGATTACAGAAATATATAAATTTGTATGTCTATCTCTAGGCGTTTCGATTATACAAGGTGGTAATATTGTTGAATTTTAAAAATCATATTAAGTCGCTCACTCGTTTATCAGATTTTGATGGCTTTGATGTTCTTCTCAGTAACCAGTAATTGTAGTCAACAGCGGGAGGTACCATAATGCCCTCTTATAATGCCCTGTGATTAGAGACACGAACGGTTCTTTTATAGTATCAAAATATCGATAACTTGATCTCAAAAGTATCGATTTTGACATAGATACTTGTTTATCGATATTTGCGTGGTATCGATGCTTTAAACACGGTATCGAACGGTTCATGACAAGTGACAGAGTCGACAGGACTGAAAGGTGATGAGTATTAGGTTGACATTTGATCACTGCTTTGCTACTGTATTTTCTGTTTTCAGTCTATTCTTTTATTTATAACATGTTACATAGTTTTGCATAATGCCCCCTCTGGGACTGTAAAAACTTGGTTATATTTTGTGAAAACATAAGAGTGCCAAATGCAAACCGTGCAATGATACAACAAAAACCTTGAGAAATACCTCTAGCTTGTCCAAACACCTCTTACTTCAGAAAACGCTTTATACAGGTAACCAAAAGAGCTGTAAGATTACAAATATGTATTGTTTTGTTTATGAATATCGATTCTAAGGGGGTATCGATATTTAGCTGAAAATATTTTGTGGATATCGATACTTTTTTAGAGGATGCTATATTCTTATATCGATATTTATCTCGAAACATTCTTTCCATATCGGGTCCCTACTTGTGATTAATACGGATATTGTTTTCTATTTAATTTATATATGGTATTATGAATCAATAATAGATAGGCGAAACAAAAATTATTTTGTTCACGGCCACTTCATAATATACTGATATTCAGCTTGTTGACAAAAGTTAAATAGGGCTCATATAGCGTCAGAGGGATATATGAGTTGAAACAGCGGGAATAATGATATTATTCCCGCTCGCCATTTAAGTTATATATGTTGCATTGGCAACCAGTAGGAGTAGGCAACCACGCAATATCAAACGCCGCAGCATAAAAAATGCACTGGTGGCACCGGTTTTGCCGTCAAACGCGAGTGTCACTTTGACATTCCAATAATTTTATTTACACTACTTATAGATTTTATAATTTATAATTATTATTAATTAGACAATGGCCGTGAACAAAGTATAGTATTATACTCGCTTTTTATGGCCATTATTCCCACGGGAGACTTGTGCCCCTCGCTTACGGCTGGTGACGCAACCGTCCCCCTAAGGGAATAATGACTCTCATAAAAAGCTCCTTTAATAATATACTATTATTTTCATGTATGCACGGATAAAAACCAAATCCAACAAAAGTTGATTTAGGTCAAATACGCAACGTTAACATGATGTTGAAAATTTATTGCCAGTGATCTTATTCAACGACTACGATTGTTGAAACATGTCCAATTTAGTAATTTTAGAACTTAATATATTGTATTCTTATTTCTCTTGTAGCGCTTTCCATTTCTGCTCACAATAGTCACCTAAGCTCGTCCATAATTTTGCATAACCAGCAACAGGAATAAAAATGTGGACACTTAGACACTGGACACACCGGGATTCAACAACTTTAGTACCTACCCTGTATAATCGAAACGCTTAGAGGTAGATGTACGAAGTTAATATTTCTGTAATCTGCTCGTCAGCCGTAGTAGACTCTAGGTAAATATATGTGTATTTGCTTTAAAAAAACATCAAGATGGCATCGTATCTGTCAAACTGGGCAGCCAATAACGTCGCTAGCCCTTGATCTGAGGTCGGCCTTAGATGCCATAAGACCCCCATGTATCAAATTTTTATGAAGTGTAACAGGAAAACTGCTAATTGAGTGAGCGATCTAAAATGATGTCCCTGTACATAATAACGAAATTATAAAAATAGCTGATGAAAAAATAATATAAGAAGGAAATTCGAAGTTGAAAAGAAAAACTCTAAGAGATGAAGAAACTACATAAATGTTTCTATATACGTATAAACAAGCAGAGTAAAGTTTTAAAGAATTTGCCAGAATAAAAATTATGGGTAGCTAAACCAAGATCAAGTATGAGAACAGAAATATAAAATGTTAAGTCAGAAAAGGCGGTATCCAAATAGCAGAAAGAATTATGTATAAAGTAAAATAAGGTATACAAAGAGTAACTACAAAGCACTGAAATTTCGCTAAAAAATTTAAGACAAAAATTTTTATTTAAAAAAAATTAGGGCAAAATTATGAAGTTAAAAGAAAAACTGAAAAAATGGAAAACAATAATAAGAGGAAAATCATTAACTATAACAAATTCGGACTGGCCCAAAAACTTATGTGGCAATTTAGTACAAAAAAAAATACGTACCAGTAATTTAAAAGACACAGTTTTAAGCTAAAATTATCTCAATGCAAATTAATTTACACTACAATAGTTCACTCATAGGAAAAGCTCAATTTTAGGTCAAATCACAAAAAATACAAATCCTATAAAAAGTCCCTTCTAGCTCACGCTAGCGCATCAACCTAAATTTTTAACCAACAAAATTCTGTTTTGCCTGAAACATGGCAAAAAAATAATATAGTAAAATATGAACAAGAAGAATTCCAAAGAAATTTATTATTTCTGAAACTATTAATGAAAAACTGCTAAAAGCAGCGAAACTAAAAAATCCGAAAATAGTTGAGAAAATATAAAAAAAATATGTCCAAAAAAGGCAGAGAGTTAGAGACATAAATTGAAAACCTTTCTAATTTTAATCCAATCGTTTAAAAGTTTTAAATGTATAGCCAAAATACTTTATTTTATAGTTGCAAACAAATATAATAGCTTATTATAAAAAAATAAAACAAAATTATAGCTTATGAAAGATGGTAAAAATCGTTTAAGAATTACAATCTAAAGTATTTTCCGGGCTTTGGAGCCGTGGTCCTGCCGTGGAATTTCTTCCTGATGTTTCGTCTACATCTGCGGCAGGCATCATCAAAGGCGATGAGCCAATGGGCGAAGTGGTCGGTAGTGGTGGCGCGGGGTTTTGGCGTACTTGAAGTCTGTCGTAGAACTCGCTTCCAATCTGCATTTAGAAACGTAATTTCCTCCTTTCTGTTGAAATTGTTGTCGTGTTTAAAGATCTCAATCACTTCTCTCGTTAGTCTGAGACAGAAACGCTGCGAGTGACATAAGATGCCCACCTCGTTGAAAAGAATGTCAAGTGCGCCGAAACCCCGCATCACCACTAACTCCACTCCTGTCCCTTCTGTACAGCGCGACGGCGGGGAATACATACCACGGAGTCGACCACAGTCGAATCAGTCAACGTCAGGAAGCACGGGAGATCACTTCGCCCATTGCCTCAGCCCCTTTTATAAAGTCTACCGCAGCTGTAGAGGAAACGTGAGGCAGAAATTCCACTAAACCATAGCTCCAAAGCGCGTGAAACACTTTAGATCGTATTTTGACTGGCCGTGAAAGCCTCCACACTCTTACGTTTTAGAATTTATAAAAAAATGTAAATTGGTACCACAAGTATGGTTCCACCCATCACATATTTTGTATCACATTGTTTGAGATTATGAAAAGAACCTAAAACCAAAATTTTAAGTTTATAGCTTTAATGGTTCCTAAAAATATAAAATTTACCAATTTTTGAGAAACCCTATACTATCTAAAGCAGTATTTTACAATTTTTTTTTTGAGACACCCTGTACTATCTAAAACATAAATGTGTTTTATATCTCCGTTTATCATAAAACTACTAGAACCAACGTATAAAATTGATTACTATTGATTTATATGGGAAAAGTCGATGTTTGCATCTTAAGCTTATGCAAAAACCTAAATTTGGAGATTAAAATCGTGCATTGCGGCATTTAACAGCACATATCTCGTTTCGATGAAGATTTATCTAAAAACGTTACCGTATCCAAGGTAAATGGAAAATGTGAAAATTTCGCTAGGGGCTAGATCGTAAAAATTTTCGGCTGGTCATTGTCACGGATTTTCTTTTTGTGTCAAATCATAGAGGGGATGAAAATTCATAAAAAAAGAAAATTCGGGATTTTCAGTTGCTTTCTTCCCTTTCAAAATGGCGCGTAAAACCGTAGTTTTTCCATTTTTGTTGACATTTTAATACTTAATTTTGACATATAAAGTGGCACTTTTCAATACTGATGACAGTGACGTATCGTCCTACTTTTGAAACTAGTGATGAAAAGTTCGTGTCACCACCAGTTGCGGGTTCCGGTTGTGGCACACCGTTGCTATAGTTTTACGGTATTATGTAGATACAAAATGGTTTAAAAGTAAATATTTAAGTTTAATAATCATGACTCTCTCTCTAAGTAGATATTTGTAAATCAAAATTAGAAAAAATCTTGTATGAAACACGTGACGAAAAGCCTTTTTTGCGTATCTTATTCAAATTGCGGGAACTCGCTGCGCTCGTCCCGCAAACATTCATTCGTTATACAAAATCGCACTTTTCGTTACTGGTTACATAAATAGCTATTACGACCTAAAAATATCAGCTCAATGTGTCATTCCTGGTTTTTAATTTAGTTGGAATAATCTTCGATCAAAATAAAATAGTATGTAATTTTCATACAATTTTAATAGTTTTTAACTTCCTACGAGACTGTTATAAAACTAAGCAAAACTTAAACGTTTACTTGTACGTAATTTACGTAAAATTACGTTGTTACTGTAATTTTCATACAATTTTAATAGTTTTTAACTTCCTACGAGACTGTTATAAAACTAAGCAAAACTTAAAAGTTTACTTATTTTTAATTTTCGATTTTTTGACAATATTTCCGAAACTACCCATTAAATAGTTGAACGTTGACTCAACGTTAAAAAATTTTCCCAAACGTTTTTTCAACGTAATTATGTCCGGTGAATCAACGTTTTTATCAACCTTTCTTAAAACGTTTCATCAACGTTTGCTTAAGACCTTTAATCTACGTTTGGTTAAAACGTTTAATCTACGTTTTCTTAAAACGTTTAATCAACCTTGCTTAAAACGTTTATTCAACGTATCTATCAACCTTACATAAAACGTTAAATTAACGTTTTCATCTATTTTTTTCCATTTACATGAATTTCATTTATGTCAAATGAGTTTTACCAGGTTTTAAACTTTGAACCCAGTTAAAACATATTCGACAAAAATGAGTGAACCTGTTCAATGAGTTTTAATTTTAGTTTAAGACAAAAACTGTAAACCAAAAATGCTGTTAAAAATATACAGAGCGTTAATGTTTAATTAAAAAGCACATACAAAAAAGTGTTGGACCTCAGGTAGCACACTACGTCGTCACATGTCACATCCACAAGACGTCCATTTGTTGACGTCTCTACGTATTTAATATATCAAACTTTGCATTTAATCATATAAAAAATCATAACATATTTTAAACATGTTTTATTGGAAATATCATACTTGTGCTAATTACAATCATTAGGAAAATAGTTATGATGATATATAAGTTAAAACTTAAAACCAAAGGAAGGATAGGAGCACTTAGGGGTTGACTGGGGGTGACTGTAAACTAGGAATAATTTTAAACAAGAATTAAATTTTTTATTACTTACTTTTGGGAAATGTCTACCTCATACACTTTTTTGGACGATTTTGGATTATTGGAAAAAAAATTTCCCACAATTCAAAGTAAAATTACTCCTAATAACAATTTACCCTGGAAAGGGCTCGGACGAATCCACTTAGTTAATGTTTCGGCAACTTCTCTGTTGGCTTCTTCAGAACTACCTAAAGTGAAAAAACTTTAGAAATGATGAAATACAAAAATTATACTTATTTGTGTGTTTGTTTATGAGTACCTATTTATGTTCGAGATTCTGAAAATTACTTTGCTTTTAAAAAAAAAAGGCATTTTGATATCAAAATATTTAGTGGAGCTCAAGGCAAATTAGGTATATAGGATTTAAAAGAATTTTCTTGGAAATTGATTCTGGTAAGTATACACCTTTTAGGAAGTGATTTTCTCCTAAGGTGACAGCAAGGCAAAAATCAGCGCTGAATATTGGTGTACTTGTGTACAGGGTGGTCTAATTTGGGTGTTTTAAATGGGAAACTCTTAAACTAATAGGAATATTAAAAATCAAAAAGTCGATGCCGAGATAATTTCTCGAGCTGAATTCATTGCCGCAAACAGAAATCTGCAATCGTCTTTTGTTTTCTTGCAATTGATGAAAGCTCAATTTTCGCCATTTTCGAAAATACCTTATAATTTTTTTATTAGTCTAGTTTGGTAAAAATGGTTTTTACATTATTAAGGCACTTTTTTGAATAGATTCCAATGGGGATATTTGAATTTTTATAAACTTATTTTTTTTTGAGTTATTACATAAACTTCTATATTTTTAAATACAACCTATAAATTCTTTCTACTTTGTTAGAAAAATAATTTTTTTCTCTTTAAAATGACGTATAACGTGATAGGTTTTGCTTTGAACTTATATGCTTTTTTGATAAAAACTTCTTTTTGTAGTAGTAGGCCATGACGCGATGACGTTCCGACGCCGATGTCGCGGCCATCTTGTTGGGCAGCTGTCACTGCCGATATTCCGCGGTTGGAGAAATTTAATAATCTCGTAACTAGCGTAGACAGTTCAATAACGTTCATTAAGTTTTACCCTTGTAAGGACGTAACGAAAAAATTATAACGTATTTTCGAAAATGGCGAAAATTGAGCTTTCATCAATTGCAAGAAAACAAAAGACGATAGCAGATTTTTGTTTCCGGCAATGAATTCAGCTCGAGAAATTACCTCGGCATCGACTTTTTGATTTTTAATAGTCCTATTAGTTTAAGAGTTTCCCATTTAAAACACCCAAATTAGGCCACCCTGTACACATTTTGACTTAGTTGTATTTAATGGATTGGAATGCTTTCTCAATGAGACTGTAATTCTAGAGACAATAAAGCTTTGATTGCCAAGCATTAATTTTTGTTGTGATGCATAGGTAAATAATTTATATCAGCCTTAATATGCCTATATGTACCTAATTTAGTACAGCTTAATTTAACCATATGTACTTAAGTTAGTTTACCTGCAAAATAGTGTAGCCACACTCATCAAAACCAATGGTGGTGGTGAGATTCCAGCCATCTTATATCTAATCTTAAAAAACAGTAAAATCTCAACCCATGAGTACTCACCTTTTAAGCAATTTGAAATTTTTCACCCTAAAAAAACGCTAATCAAACGAAACGAAACGAACAACAACAACGAACGTCCTGTCATGGCCGATAATAACATCTCAAGTTTCAAGCTGCCGAAAGTGCCGACGCCCGACACGCGTGAGAAAGATAAACACCCGAGATCGTGGCAATACGTTATTAGGTGGCAATACGGTGATCGTGGCCTCGTTATAGGAATCTGGGTCGTCCGCCGTTTACGCCAACGCCACTTAGCGCTCAGAGTATGTGACATGTAAACCTATATTCAACGTTTAATCAACGTCTTAAATTCAACGAATATCTAAACATATTCAACACACGTTTTAGCAACGTTGATTTAACGTCGAAAAACATGGTTGTTCATTTTCGAAAAAATTAACCAAAAACCAACAGCTTAAAATCAAAGAGACAACTATAAATCAACCGAACAAATGATGATAAGTTATAAAAGACATTTCGCAAACGCGCGTTTGTGACTGTTTAATTACTGTCACCTATTTGCGATGTTTAATCAACACGATAAATTCAACCAATATCAAAACACATCCAAAACACGTTTTAACAACGTTGATTTAACGTCAAAAATCATGATTGTGCACTATCGCTTATATCAACCTGAAATCAACACGTTAAAATCAACGTGACAAATATAAATCAACTGACCAAACGATGATTCTACTTTAAAATAACTGTTTCGACTGTTTACTGGGTAGTTGGGATTCTCGAAATTTGAAAATGTTATTTGTACGAGATTTCTATTCTTCGCCCTGATTTAACCCTCTTCGTATCTTTTTGTATTTATTTATATTTATATTTATTTATCTCTATTTCTAGACCAAGCAACGTTTAAACGGTCAAAAACAACAGAAAACGCAAAATGCTCTTGCGGCTTCGAGATCTGGGAGCCCCAAAACAAGACTGCCGGTTTTTACAGTAAAGGACAGGACTGCTTTAGTAACACGATTCCTGCACGGCATAGCAAGTCTTTAGACCACCTGCAGACTGCTTCATCGAATAGTTTTCACATTTCAATGACAAATATTTTGAGTAAAAACACTTTTTCGACCCCCAATCGAACGAGAAATCAAACAGGGTTTTACTACTCTAAAAACGTAATTAATGGGTTTAACTTTGCGGAGAAACTAAACGGGAGTTTGGATAAAGAAAACAAAGCCTTTCTTAAAAAGGAAGGATTGTGCGGGAATTCTTCGGTGACTAAGCGGGAGCCCTTGCTTCTAAAAAGTTACAGGACAAATTGCAGTAACGTATTTAAACCCCGTAGTCGTTCAAAAAAGGACGAGAGATCTTCTTTGCCAAGATCCACGTCAATGCAGGTTTTGCCGCCTAAAAGAAAACATTTCGAGAAAGAAAATAAATTCAACTCCCTGGTAAACCAGAAAATCAAAAAGAACAGTGAGAACTTGGCGCCAATCGAATCAAAACCTCATGCGAAATCAAAGATATTCGACATAGGGTCTACAAGTAGTTCAACTGAGAGTTTAGTGCCGGAAAGTAGTATTTTTAAGAAAACAGGGTGGCCTAACAGTATTTCTACTTTAAGAGATAGTATAAGAAAAGTGCGAAGTACTTCATGCATAAGTGATGAAATGTTGCCTTTAGTGTTAAACTCAGCTGCCGAGTCGATGCCTAGTTTGAAGCCTAAAGTGAAAAGCAGAATGGCAAAAAGCCCTCTAGAGTACAACGACAGTGGATCCTCAACTACTAGCGAACAGAGCGGGTGGATTTCTTCTGGGTAAGTTATTTTATTATTAACTATTATCCATTCGCTTATTTTTCGCAACAACCCATGTCACGGAATTTCACCAGTATAACATCGATTGCGTTTGTTGGTATACTTGTTGCCAAGATGTCAAATTTATCGAGATGTTTCAAAATGTAAAAAAAGGGAAAAAGAAATGCAGAAAAAAAAATGTAAAAATAGTGTCATAGTATAAAAAAATGAAAAAAAAATATAATAAACATTTCATAGTTACAATTAAAATCTAACATAATCGACAGAAGTGGAAGACGAAACTTATATTCTTTATAAGGGCAAAATAAAAACATACCATACAAGGTAAAGTTAGGACAATACATGTTTACGAATCAGTCTTTTCATAACCTTCAGATCCGTACATTCCTTAAGGGCACTAGGTAACATATTGTTACGCCCGACCGTCGGCGTCGGTCCACAGAGATTCGGGCCGAAGCGCCAATGCCAAGCGGCGACCGTGACCCCGGGAACTCATCTAGAATAAACGAGAACCGGGAACAGTCGCCTCCGTTCTCGAAAGTACAAGAGTGTGTGTTCAGGCCGGCTATACAGGGTGTTTCATTAAGGGTGGCCACCGGCCATATCTTGAAAACTAATTGGTTTAGAAGCTAGAGAAAAAAGTTTTGATTATTAAAGTGGACATGAGAAAATCCTGGAAATTATTTTCAAGTTCCTAATTTTGCCACAAGAGTATTTATTTGCTGTACTAGATTTTTATTGATTGTACTAGATTTTTATTGTAACTATGAAATGTTTTACTAGGTAGTTATATGCTAAATAAATGCTATTTTTATTATTATTATTACTTTTTTACACTTTTTTCAACATGAATGACGTTTTTTGTACACGTTCGATAGATGTTCTTTGGTTACCTGGGTTATATTGTAACAGAAAAAAGCGCATTGTCAAATTATAAACGAATAAAATTTGTTTTTAGGAGCAGCTCTTTAGATTCTAACACGGATATAATCAAACCTGGCATGAACACTATAGATTTGAAACTAGACAGAATTGAAAAAGAGATTATACGCCTATCAAAAGAAAGTATGAAAATTAACGGTATAAACAATGACTCTAAAAACCACAAAAGAGGCTCAGGCAGACTTTGTGGGGAGCGTATATCTGAGGATACCCATGTCGAGAACGGATTGATCCTTGATAAAGATGAAGAAATAGGTAATAATAAAAAAGTCACAAGAATATATAGTTCGTATACTATAACTTTACTTGCGCAGTAGGTCATGTAAATTTGACATTATGCCCCCTGTATATTAGGACAGGCGTTCTTATATATTTCGATTTTAGAAGTTAACATTTTCGGTGCCATGGTTGCCAAGACGATATAAAGTAATAAAATCTTCTGAATACTAAATTTTAATTTTATTTTAGTAAATATGCATTTAAAACAAATTTTTTTATTACAAAATTAGTATTGCTAAAAAATATAATAGTTTGTATTAAAAATATATTTATAGTATAAAATATATAATTGTTTAAAATAACGTAGTTTATCCTTGATTATCAAATTCAAAGTTTTTCAAAACACGTTCTTTTGTCCTGCAACACAAAGTTTCATTATATTGAATACATGGAATTTTAAGTTGATTAGTTTGGAATGTTTAAAATAAGGTATATTTCCTTGATTATCAAATTTAAATTTCTTCACCATACATTCTTTTGTCTTGGCAACAGAAAGTTTCATTAATTTTCTGAGACAGACGAATTTGAGGATGTTTCAAAGTACTTCACTACACGTTTTCCGAATACCTGGATTCTTAAATTGAATAGTTTTGAATGTTCAAAATAAGGTAGTTTTTTTCTCGATTATCCAATGAAAATTTCTGCACTATACATTCTCTTGTCTTGGCAACAGAAAGTTTCATTAATTTTCCGACACAGGAAATTTTGAGGATGTTTCAAAGTACGCCACAACGCGTTTTCTGAATTCCTGGGTTCTTAAATTCGATAGTTTTGAATGTTCAAAATAAGATAGTTTTTGCTTGATTATCAAATTAAATTTTTTTCAGCACACATTCTCTTTTGTTGCCAATAGAAAGTTTCATTAATTTTCAGGAGACTTTGAAGATATTTCAAAGTATTTCACTACTACGTTTTTTGAATACCTAGAATCTTCAATTGAATAGCTTGGAATGTTGAAAATAAGGAAGTTTTTCCGTGATTATCCAATTCAAATTTATTCAACACACATTTTCTTGTCTTGGCAACAGAAAGTTTCATTAATTTTCTGAGACAGGAGACTTTGAAGATGTTTCAAAGTACTTCATTATACGTTTTCTGAATACCTGGAATCTTAAATTGAATAGTTTTTTAATGTTCAAAATAAGGTAGCCTTTCGCTGATTATCAAATCCAAATTTCTTCACCACAAATTCTCTTGTCCTGGCAACAGAAAGTTTCATTAATTTTCTGAGACAGGAGACTTTGAAGATGTTTCAAAGTTATTCACTACACGTTTTCTGAGTACCTAGAATCTTAAATTGAATAGTTTGAAATGTTTAAAATAAGGTAGTTGTCCTTAATTATCAAACTCAATTTTCTTTAATACATATTCTCTTGTCTTGGCAACAGAATGTTTTATTAATTTTCTGAGACAGGAGACTTTGAGGATGTTTCAAAGAATTTTACTACACGTTTTCTGAATACCTGTATTCTTAAATTCAATAGTTTTGAATGTTCAAAATAAGGTAGTTTTTTTTTCTTGATTATCCAATACAAATTTCTTCACCATACTACATCTTGTCTTGGCAACAGAAATTTTCAATAATTTTCTGAGACAGTAAATTTTGAGGATGTTTTGAAGTACATCACTACGCGTTTTCTAAATACCTGTATTCTTAGCTTCAATAGTTTTGAATATTCAAAAAAAGGTAGTTTTTGCTTGATTGTCAAATTCAAATTTTTTCACCACACATTCTCTTTTCTTGCGAACAGAAAGTTTCATTAACTTTCTGAGACAGGAGACTTTTAAGATATTTCAAAGTATTTCACTGGACGTTTTCTGAATACCTACAATCTTAAATTGAATAGTTTGGAATGTTTAAAATAAGGTAGTTTTTCCTTGATTATCAAACTCAATTTTTTTCTATACATATTCTCTTGTCTTGGCAACAGAACATTTTATTAATTTTCTGAGACAGGAGACTTTGAGGAAGTTTCAAAGCAATTCACTACACGTTTTCTGAAAACCTGGATTTTTAAATTCAATAGTTTTGAATGTTCAAAATAGGGTAGTTTTTAATTGATTATCCAATACAAATTTCTTCACCATACATTCCCTTGTCTTGGCAACAGAACGTTTCAATAATTTTCTGAGACAGGAAATTTTGAGGATGTTTCAAAGTACGTCACTACACGTTTTCTGAATATCTGGATTCTTAAATTCAATAGTTTTGAATGTTCAAAATAAGGTAGTTTTCGCTGATTAACAAATTCAAATTTCTCTACCACAAATTCTCTTGTCCTGGCAACAGAAATTTTCATTAATTTTCTGAGACAGGAGACTTTGAAGATGTCAAATTATTTCACTACACGTTTTCTGAATACCTAGAATCTTAAATTGAATAGTTTGAAATATTTAAAATAAGGTAGCTTTCCTTGTTTATCAAACTCACTTTTCTTATATACATATTCTCTTGTCTTGGCAACAGAATGTTTTATTAATTTTCTGAGACAGGAGACTTTGAGGATGTTTCAAAGCATTTCACTACACGTTTTCTGAATACCTGGATTCTTAAATTCAAGTTTTAAATGTTCAAAATAAGGTAGTTTTTTCTTGATTATCCAATACAAATTTCTTCACCATACATTCTCTTGTCTTGGCAACAGAAAGTTTCAATAATTTTCTGAGACAGGAAATTTTGAGGATATTTTGAAGTGCATCACTACGCGTTTTCTAAATACCTGGATTCTTAACTTCAATAGTGTTGAATGTTCAAAAAAAACCTAGTTTTTGCTTGATTATCAAATTCAAATTTTTTCACCACACATTCTCTTTTCTTGCGAACAGAAAGTTTCATTAGTTTTCTGAGACAGGAGACTTAAGGTATTTCAAAGTATTTCACTATACGTTTTCTGAATACCTAGAATCTTAAATTGAATAGTTTGGAATGTTTAAAATAAGGTAGTTTTTCCTTGATTATCAAACTCAATTTTCTTCTATACATATTCTCTTGTCTTGGCAACAGAATATTTTATTAACTTTCTGAGACAGGAGACTTTGAGGATGTTTCAAAGTAATTCACTACACGTTTTCTGAATTCCTGGATTTTTAAATTCAATAGTTTTGAATGTTCAAAATAAGGTAGTTTTTAATTGATTATCCAATACAAATTTCTTCACCATACATTCCCTTGTCTTGGCAACAGAAAGTTTCAATAATTTTCTGAGATAGGAAATTTTGAGGATGTTTCAACGTACGTCACTACACGTTTTCTGAATATCTGGATTCTTAAATTCAATAGTTTTGAATGTTCAAAATAAGGTAGTTTTCGCTAATTATCAATCAAATTTCTCTACCATAAATTCTCTTATCCTGGCAACAGAAATTTTCATTAATTTTCTGAGACAGGAGACTTTGAAGATGTTTCAAAGTATTTCACTACACGTTTTCTGAACACCTAGACTTTTAAATTGAATAGTTTGAAATGTTTAAAATAAGGTAGTTTTCCTGGATTATCAAACTCAATTTTCTTATATACATATTCTCTTGTCTTGGCAACAGAATGTTTTAGTAATTTTCTGAGACAGGAGTCTTTGAGGATGTTTCAAAGTATTTCACTACGCGTTTTCTGAATACCTGGATTCTTAAATTCAATAGTTTTGAATGTTCAAAATAAGATAGTTTTTGCTTGATTACAAATTCAAATTTTCTCGCCACACACTTTCTTTTCTTGCGAACAGAAAGTTTCATTAATTTTCTGAGACAGGAGACTTTGAAGACATTTCAAAGTATTTCACTGCACGTTTTCTGAATACCTTTTTCTGCATACCTAGAATCTTAAATTAAATAGTTTGAAATATTGAAAATAAGGTAGTTTTTCGCGTGATTAACCAATTCAAATTTATTCAACACACATTCTTTTGTCTTGGCAACAGAAAGTTTCATTAATTTCTTAAGACAGAAGACTTTGAGGATGTTTCAAAGTACTTCATTATACGTTTTCTGAATACCTGGAATCTTAAATTGAATAGTTTTTCAATGTTCAAAATAAGGTAGTTTTTCGCTGATTATCAAATTCAAATTTCTTCACCACAAATTCTCTTGTCCTGGCAACAGAAAGTTTCATTAATTTTCTGAGACAGGAGACTTTGAAGATGTTTCAAAGTACTTCCTTATACGTTTTCTGAATACCTAGAATCTTAAATTGAATAGTTTGCAATGTTCAAAATAAGGTAGTTTTTCCGTGATTATCCAATTCAAATTTATTCAACACAAATTCTCTCGTCTTGGCAACAGAAAGTTTTATGAACTTTCTAAGACAGAAGACTTTGAGGATGTTTCAAAGTACTTCATTATACGTTTTCTGAATACCTGGAATCTTAAATTGAATAGTTTTTAATGTTCAAAATAAGGTAGTTTTTCGCTGATTATCAAATTCAAATTTCTTCACCACAAATTCTCTTGTCCTGGCAACAGAAAGTTTCATTAATTTTCTGAGACAGGAGACTTTGAAGATATTTCAAAATATTTCACTACTACGTTTTTTGAATACCTAGAATCTTCAATTGAATAGCTTGAAATGTTTAAAATAAGGTAGTTTTCCTTGATTATCAAACTCAATTTTCTTTAATACATATTCTCTTGTCTTGGCAACAGAATGTTTTATTAATTTTCTGAGACAGGAGACTTTGAGGATGTTTCAAAGAGTTTTACTACACGTTTTCTGAATACCTGGATTCTTAAATTCAAGTTTTAAATGTTCAAAACAATGTAGTTTTTTCTTGATTATCCAATACAAATTTCTTCACCATACATTCTCTTGTCTTGGCAACAGAAAGTTTCAATAAATTTCTGAGACAGGAAATTTTGAGGATATTTTGAAGTACATCACTACGCGTTTTCTAAATACCTGGATTCTTAACTTCAATAGTTTTGAATGTTCAAATAAAGCAAGTTTTTGCTTGATTATCAAATTCAAATTTTTTCACCACACATTCTCTTTTCTTGCGAACAGAAAGTTTCATTAATTTTCTGAGACAGGAGACTTTTAAGATATTTCAAAGTGTTTCACTACACGTTTTCTGAATAACTAGAATCTTAAATTGAATAGTTTGGAATGTTTAAAATAAGGTAGTTTTTCCTTGATTATCAAACTCAATTTTCTTCTATACATATTCTCGTGTCTTGGCAACAGAATGTTTTATTAACTTTCTGAGACAGGAGTCTTTGAGGATGTTTCAAAGTATTTTACTACGCGTTTTCTGAATTCCTGGATTTTTAAATTCAATAGTTTTGAATGTTCAAAATAAGGTAGTTTTTAATTGATTATCCAATACAAATTTCTTCACCATACATTCCCTTGTCTTGGCAACAGAAAGTTTCAATAATTTTCTGAGACAGAAAATTTTGAGGATGTTTCAACGTACGTCACTACACGTTTTCTGAATATCTGGATTCTTAAATTCATTAGTTTTGAATGTTCATAATAAGGTAGTTTTCGCTGATTATCAAATTCAAATTTCTCTGCCACAAATTCTCTTATCCTGGCAACAGAAATTTTCATTAATTTTCTGAGACAGGAGACTTTGAAGATGTTTCAAATTATTTCACTACACGTATTCGGAATACTTAGAACCTTAAATTGAATAGTTTGAAATATTTAAAATAAGGTAGTTTTCCTTGATTATCAAACTCACATTTCTTATATACATAATCTCTTGTCTTGGCAACAGAATATTTTTTACATTTTCTGAGACATGAGTCTTTGAGGATGTTTCAAAGTATTTCACTACGCGTTTTCTGAATACCTGGATTCTTAAATTCAATAGTTTTGAATGTTCAAAATAAGGTAGTTTTTTCTTGATTATCCAATACAAATTTTTTCACCATACATTCTCTTGTCTTGGCAACAGAAAGTTTCAATAATTTTCTGAAGCAGCAACTTTTGAGGATGTTTTAAAGTACAACACTACACGTTTTCTAAGTATCTGGATTCTTAAACTCAATAGTTTTGAATGTTCAAAATAAGATAGTTTTTGCTTGATTATCAAATTCAAATTTTCTCGCCACACACTTTCTTTTCTTGCGAACAGAAAGTTTCATTAATTTTCTGAGACAGGAGACTTTGAAGATATTTCAAAGTATTTCACTACACGTTTTCTGAAAACCTTTTTCTGCATACCTAGAATCTTAAATTGAATAGTTTGCAATGTTCAAAATAAGGTAGTTTTTCCGTGATTATCCAATTCAAATTTATTCAACACAAATTCTCTCGTCTTGGCAACAGAAAGTTTTATGAACTTTCTAAGACAGAAGACTTTGAGGATGTTTCAAAGTACTTCATTATACGTTTTCTGAATACCTGGAATCTTAAATTGAATAGTTTTTTTAATGTTCAAAATTAGGTAGTTTTTCGCTGATTATCAAATTCAAATTTCTTCACCAAAAATTCTCTTGTCCTGGCAACAGAAAGTTTCATTAATTTTCTGAGACAGGAGACTTTTAAGATGTTTCAAAGTATTTCACTACACGTTTTCTGAATACCTAGAATCTTAAATTGAATAGTTTGCAATGTTCAAAATAAGGTAGTTTTTCCGTGATTATCCAATTCAAGTTTATTCAAAACATATTCTCTAGTCTTGGCAACAAAAAGTTTTATGAATTTTCTAAGACACAAGACTTTGGGGATGTTTCAAAGTACTTCATTATACGTTTTCTGAATACCTGGAATCTTAAATTGAATAGGTTTTTAATGTTCAAAATAAGGTAGTTTTTCGCTGATTATCAAATTCAAATTTCTTCACCACAAATTCTCTTGTCCTGGCAACAGAAAGTTTCATTAATTTTCTGAGACAGGACACTTTGAAGATGTTTCAAAGTACTTCATTATACGTTTTCTGATTACCTGGAATCTTAAATTCAATAGTTTTTTAATGTTCAAAATAAGGTAGTCTTTCGTTGATTATCAAATACAAATTTCTTCACCACAAATCCTCTTGTCCTGGCAACAGAAAGTTTCATAAATTTTCTGGGACAGGAGACTTTGAAGATGTTTCAGAGTTATTCATTACACGTTTTCTGAATACCTAGAATCTTAAATTGAATAGTGTGAAATGTTTAAAATAAGGTATTTTTCCTTGATTATCAAACTCAATTTTCTTTGATACATATTCTCTTGTCTTGGCAACAGAATGTTTGTTAATTTTCTGAGACAGGAGACTTTGAGGATGTTTCAAAGAGTTTTACTACACGTTTTCTGAATACCTGGATTCTTAAATTCAATAGTTTTGAATATTCAAAATAAGGTAGTTTTTTCTTGATTATCCAATACAAATTTCTTCAACACACATTCTTTTGTCTTGGCAACAGAAAGTTTTATGAATTTTCTGAGACAGAAGACTTTGAGGATGTTTCAAAGTACTTCATTATACGTTTTCTGAATACCTGGAATCTTAAATTGAACAGTTTTTTAATGTTCAAAATATGGTAGTTTTTCGCTGATTATCAAATTAAAATTTCTTCACCACAAATTCTCTTGTCCTGGCAACAGAAATGTTCATTAATTTTCTGAGACAGGAGACCTTAAAGATGTTTCAAAGTATTTCACTACACGTTTTCTGAAAACCTGGAATCTTAAACTGAATAGTTTGGAATGTTTAAAATAAGGTAGTTTTTCCTTGATTATCAAAATCAATTTTCTTCTTTACATATTCACTTGTCTTGGTAACATGTTTTATTAATTTTCTGAGACAGGAGACTTTGAGGATGTTTCAAAGTATTTCACTACACGTTGTCTCAATACCTATAATCTTAAATTGAATAGTTTCGAATGTTTAAAATATGGTAGTTTTTCCGTGATTATCAAATTCAAATTTATTCACCACATATTCTTTTGTCCTGGCAACAGAAAGTATCATTAATTTTCTGAGACAGGAGGCTTTAAGGACGTTTCAAAGTTCTTCACTACACTTTCCTGAATACCTGGAATCTTAAATTGAATAGCTATGAATTTTCGAAATAATGCAATTTTCGTGGATCACCAAATTCAAATTTTGCCCCCACATATTATTTTTTCCTGCAATAGAAAGTTTCATATATTTTTTGATAAAGTGCTTGTTGGTCGACCATTTGCCACTGACACTAAACTCAGTACATAGGTAAACAGATCCCACGAAGACGATTTTTTGAATTTTGACAAAATTTGATTTTACTTTTCGCACCCCGTTAGGGACATGATTATGGTTCGGCTTAAAAACGCAGGGTGGCAAACAAGAGCTGACAATTTAGGAGTACAAATCTGACGGAAAAGTATCATGGCCGACTCCTCATGTGAAGTTATAATGTATGAACTATAATACGTACCTGCAATCTGTAGTAATGTAATAGTTATTTACTTCATACTGTATCATTTAGGACACTTTTACGTACATGATTTTAATCCGGTAAATAGCTTTTTACAGGATTGGATATCGTAATAGTATATTGTTCAACGAGTGACGAAAATGCTTTTTGACGAGTAGAACACTATACTTTTTCTTCGACCATGCTAACATTAATTCCTCATTTACTTTAAAAATAATCGAGTATTTATTTCGAAAACTAAGGAGCGTCATTGTCAAAATACTGATCAACCGAAAGCGCGCCTACTCGATGTCCGATGCGCCGCCGCAATGCTTTGTATTCGCCAACTATTCTCGCAATGATTATTAAATTATTTGTTTATTAGTTATATTGCGCAATATAATTGTAAATATACGAAGTTTGATATCAAATTACACTTTTAAATTGAATGTTTGAAATTCAGTATTTGAAAATTGATGTTGCATCGAACCCCGCGCCATGCTTCTCCGAACAACGGAACAAATAATAATCAGCGCCACCTCGATTGTCACTGAGTTTTGTTTGATCAAATTTTCAACACTTTAATTTGCTTTTCTGAGACCCTGTAAGGCAAAATAAACATATTTTTGTGTGATATCACCATTTTCCATGGTGTTTAACAAGATTAGATCAGTTAAATCGCATTTAGTTGGCGATATACAGGCGAAATTAGAACAACTTACTTTCGTCAGTAGAGACGAAACTTAACGTTATGGGATTTTCTCTCACTAGAGACGAAAGTTACGTTTTCGGCTAGTGCACGGTATGACGAAAGTTGTTTATTTTTACATGGTCGTAGAAAAAGAAATTTTACAGTATTGAGTACCGGCACATCTTCAATAAATCCATTGTATCCATAGTAACCTGGAAACCGGTGCCGGTACAGGATACCGTAATGAAACTATTTGTCAAATTGGCGGATTTGTCAAAAATGTATTCGCCGCGCATAAAATTATTTTTCTCCTGTTTTTAATAAGTATGAAGTAAAATGTTATACATCATACGTCTGGTAACGTGTTACAGTAGTCTTTTCGAAATTCCAGACTCGGCTAGCGCCTCGTCCGGAAACATCTTACTCCTACTGTACAACTATATTTGCCGGACTTATAACGTAAATAACTTTTACGTTATAAGTCCGATAATAGTATAGTGATTCAACGAGTGACGAAAGCCGGGTTTGGTAATGTTCACGAGCGATAGAAAATGCTTTTTTGACGAGTAAAACACTATATTTTTTCTTCGACCATGCTAACATTAAGTCTTCATTAACTTTAAAAAACAATCTCTATAGCGTATTTCTTTCAAAAATTAAGGCGCGTCATTGTCAACGTGACACCTCGATTGTCAGTTTGGTCAAATTTCAACACTTTGATTCACTTTTCTGAGGCCCGAGCAGGCAAAATATACATGTTTTTGTATGATATCATCATTTTCCATGGTGTTTTATAAGATTAGAACAGTTAAATCGCATTTAATTGGCGATATACAGGCGAAATTAGAACAACTTACTTTCGTCACTAAAGACGAAAGTTAACGCTATGTGATTTTCTCTCACTAGAAACGAAAATTACGTTTTCGGCTAGGGCCGGATATGAGGAAAGTTGTCTATTTTTACATGGTCTTAGAAAAATATAGTTTTACAGTAGGAGTAAGATGTTTCTGGACGAGGCCATAACCGAGTCTCGAATTTCGAAACTAGCACTGTAAAACGTTACCGGAGGTATGACGTATGACGTACAACATTTTACTTCATCCCTATTTAAAAACAGGAAAAGATAAATTTTATGCGCGGCGAATTATATTTTTAGAAATCCGGTATAAATTCATTACGGTATTCAGTACCGTAATGAAATTTTGCGGTACTCAATACTATAAAATTTCTTTGCGGTATTCAGTCCTGTAAAAAACTATTTACCGCACTAAAATCAAGCACCTAAAAGTGTCCTAAACGATATAGTATGAAGTAAACATAATATGAAATAATATTTAAGGCTGTGATCGAATTCAAACCCCATCCAATCAAGTCGCTCAGATTGACGAAATTGCCTTGCCTCCTCCGAAAGAGTTTAGGGATCTTGCTTCTCCTTCTAGTTCCATAACTACTAATGGTAAGCTGAATATTTTAGCAGGTATGGCCATTTCCACCACCGTGTTGTTTTGACTGTGACGTAATTTGATGAAAAATATCAGTCAAAACAACTGCTAGAAAACGTTTTTAAAAAACACCTCTTTTTGCCCTCATAACAAAACTTAAACTTCTTAGATGGATACGAAGAGAATGAAGACGAAGACACTGATTGCGAGGAGGAGGAGATTAACGCAGTAGATAATTTGCTGTACCATGTGATCGAGTTCCCTGTGGTCAGCATTCCGAAGCAATCCAGTCAATTTGGTTCAAGAAATGAAGGAGAGACTGAAGGTTTCTTTATTTTCTAAGATGAAATTATGGACGTACTCAGTAAGCTAATTACCATAAACCACGAATAAAATTAAGTGACCGTTCTGATCTCAAATTGCAAAAGATCATATTTAATGTACTTAATGTAATGTATCTGTATAGGTACATATAGCAGTGTTCATTTGAAAGCGTCATCTAGTTGGCTGTTAGATGTCAAAAGAAAAGGATGAAAGAACAAAAATCAATTTACTCTGATCAAGGAGCTAGTATATAATATCTGGAAAGACGCTCTTGTTTTACAGTGTTGCCCTCCCTTTTTAACAGTAGGTAATTTAAAAATCTTGGCGATATCCGCCGGAAGTGCCGTCATCTGACATCTACGTCAAACAATTCGAAATCGCGATTCGCCAATAGATGTGCTGTAACAATGAAATTACGTCGTGGCGTAATTAACTACCTAGAATCAAAAAGAAAAGTCAAAATGGATATCGCTAGGTGTTTCGCAGTTCCATTTGATTGAATGTAGACGATTACTGCCAGGAAGGCACTTTTAAGGTACCCATGACGTCACAGCACATCTATTGGCAAATCACGACTTCGAATTATTTGTACCGATATTGATTTGATTATGTGACGTCACTTCCGGCGGATGTTGCCGCCATTTTATAAATTCCACTAATAAAAAGGGGGGCCAAAACTGTAAAATATGAGGGTCTTTCCGGATGTAGTACACCAGCTCGTTGATCAAAGTAAATGAACTTTTGTTTTTTCGTCCTTTTCATTTGATTTCATTTCACAGCCGACTAAAAGAAGTAATGGGTACATACAGGGTGGTCCGCACTTTTACAATGTTCACCATTGGTATCTACAAACTGTTAAGATTTGCAGGATCGATTAAATTAGGAAAAAAACTGCGCACTTTTATGAATCTTAAGACCTTGGAACTAGATTTATCTGTCGTGGATTCTGAAATATCTCAAGAAAAGTGAGAGTTTGCACCAAAAACTGACATGAAAACTATCAATTCTATTTTTGACTTGACAAAAACTTGGGATTCTGACATTTCTTGTGATGGCGCTTGGCAAAGCATTACACGATTTTTTCATCTAGTTTTACATTTTAGCTCTCTAGTCTTTCTTTTAAATATTCTTTTCTTTAAAATAAAGACAAAAATTACCTTTCTAGTAATCACACATGGGCAAAGAGTAATAATGCTTCCGAAAAATACGTTTTCTCACAGCGTTTTTGAGTGTCCATTCTAGAGCGCTCTGAGAGCATTTTCTTCCTTTGTACAATCTAAGGACAGCAATAGTCTCAGAGCGGCCGCCCGAAAACGTCGGAAATAAACTATTTGTAACCACAAGTGTAAAAAAAGTGTTAAAAAATTGCAAAACGATAGAAAAAAAAGCGTAGGAAAAATTGCAAATATAGGTGTAAAAAAAACGCAGAAAAAATAATTGTAAAATAAATGTAAAGAAAGTGTCAAAAAAATGTTTAAGAAAAGTGTAAAAAAAAGTACAAAGTAAGTGCAAAAAATGCAAGAACATGCGTGGTTTATACTTATGCGATCTATCGCTGTTCCACACGTGGCAAGTTATTTGGAGTTCCAAACTTATGGGTTTCAGTCATCTAGAAAAAATGGCTTTGAATGAACAAGTTGATCAGCAGAAATCTTGAATTGGTTTGTTTATGCTTTGTAATTTGGACGCGTCATTTTGTATTATTTATTTTCGTTTAAAACTTTTTTTTGAAAAAGTCAGGTTAGGATTAACGCATTTGAAAATACAAGTTTAGAATATTTGAAAAACTGTAGATTACGATTAGGGTCAAAATAGATTAAAAGTGGCTCAAAGCATATAAAAATGCAAATTTGAAGTTTTGGAAGAAAGTCAAGTACTAATAGCATGCAAAATCGGTGCAAAACTAGCAAGCAATTTCAAAGCATTATAAAATGCAAATTTAAAAAATTTTCGGAGAAATTCAGGTTGAAGTTAGGGCTAAATCGGTTGTCCGCGTGTGAACAAAATAAATTTGGTTTTGTTTTTGATTAAAATTAAATTTTAGGATAAACTTAGGCAAAACTGAATGAATGAAATCTTCCGTTTTGTTGTTTTTTTCGTAAAAATAATTTGTAGACCAAAATAAGTGAAATATGATCAAAAATGGCTTCAACTAAAACTTTTATGTTTTTCAAGATTCAGGTTAGTGAGATGTTGAACAGGGTGTTTCAAATTCGAGCCACATCATTGGGATCTCAGCAACGGTAAGAGATACAGGCTCGGTTAAATCGGGGCAAAGTCGCGCAGTTTGGAGTTCAATAATATGCCGTTTTAACATTTGAAAAATTCCGATTACTTCCGAAAAAACACTAAATTTTGAAAAATCGTTTTCATTTTGTTTTGAGCTTATTCGAAGAGATAGTTCAAAATGATTGCCATTTCGTCATTGCAACTTTTTCTGCCCTGTAAGATAGCATATTTAGTTTCTTCCTGCGACGTTTCGTTTTTTGGGAACCATCATCAACTTTACTTTTTTAAATACGAACCTGGATTTTTTATTCATTGCTTTGATCGCGCTCTTTCATCAAAACAACACAATATGCAACATGACATATTTTGCAATTACAGTTTAGCTAAAAATCGTTTTCTCTTTTTATATACCTATTATCTCCTTTACTACCTATTGTTACTAGAATGTCTAACTAACAAAACTAAACAAAAAGATAAAACATTAAAGTAAATACTCGAATAACTCTCCCTGCACTTCAATACATTTTTGAGTTTTTCTAAGCAAGTTGATGGTAATTGACCGTTCAATTATTCTAGCTCGTATAGCCCTTGCTTCCGTTATTAAATTTTTCCATAAAATATTGACATCATTGGTTGGGTGTTTGAATATGCAGTTTTTCAAATAACCCTAAGGAAAGTAATCCACAGGAGAAAGATCGAGACTTCTTTCTGGCCACAAGACTGCAAACCAAGGGGTGGTAGCCCTTGGTTTCCAATCCACTGGTCGGGAAAGAATTCGTTTAAAAAATTTGTAACAACTCTTCCATTGTGCGGCGGTGCGCCTAACCTGTGTATCTACGGCACCCTTTTCAAAAATGAATGAATGCATTAGCGTTCTATGAAAAGCCAAACAGAATTGAATCATTAATTGAATAATTATTAGATTTTAAAAACCTATATTATTATCTTAGATGGTTAATTGTATTTTATTTTATTTGTAAAATATCTATTAGAGTTCTATTGATTGTTGCAAATTATGTATTTATAAATGAATTCAGAAATTCTTGATTAAAAAAGGAAATATAATAGGAGAGAAAGGGTTATACGCGAGCTAGAGTAATTCAACGGGCAATAACCAGGAAATTGCCTAGAAGACTTTTTGGTTAGTGCTTTGTTTGGTAGTTAGATATCCTAGTAACAATAGGTAGTAGAGGAAATAATAGGTATATATAAAGAAAAACTTTTTAGCTATACTGTAATTGCAAAATGTATCATGTTGCATATCGTGTTGTTTGGATTAAAAAGAGCGATCAAAATAACTAATAAAAAATCTAGGTCCGTATTTAAAAAAGTAAAGTTGGTGATGGTTCCCAAAAAAACGAAACGTCGCAGGAAGAAACTAAATATGCCATCTTACAGAGCAGAAAAAATTGCAACGACAAAATGGCAATCATTTTGAATTATCTCTTCGAATAAGCTCAAAACAAAATAAAAACTATTTTCCAAAATTTAGTGTTTTTCCGGATATCTCCGGAAGTAATTGGAACTTTTCAAATGTTAAAACGGCATATTATTGAACTCCAAATTGCGCTACTTTGCTCCAATTTAACCGACCCTGTATCTCTTACCGTTTTTGAGATCTCAATGATGGGGCTCGAATTTGCGAAATGCCTCGAAAAGTATAAAAATTTGAATTTGGCGCGTCACCCCCGCCATGCATGTGCAGTGTCGCCAACATAATAATTTTTATGTCAGAGTCAGAGCCGATTTTCCTTTCTTATTTATTTTGAGGGACTATCATGCAGTAATTAACGTGATTATGCAGTGAAAATATGTTGGCGACACTGCACATGCATGGCGGGGGTGACGCGCCAAATTCAAATTTTTGCACTTTTCGAGGCGTTTTTCCAAAAAACGGCCAAAACCGGGATATTGAAAAAATTACAGTATGATAGCTGACCATACGCTCTACAACTTTACTCTTAAAAGTTTTTCAATCGATTCAACCGTAAAGGCGCAAAAAAAATAAAAACCGATTTGCCATGTTAATCTCCTATGTCCAGGGTTGTGCTGGACACTCGGTATAAGGATGCTATTGACACCAATTAGTAAAGCATTCGTGACTACCTGAACTAACTTGAACTAACCTGATTTTTTCTACAAAATCTAAATTTGCATTTTTAAATGATTGGGGCCTTAATCTCTACCTGTTTTTTTCCAAATATTTAAAATTTGCATTTCTAGACTTTTAGTCTAGTCCTTAGAGATTTATTTTGTTACTTTTTTATTCCAAGTTTTTTAACTTTAGATGCTTTTGCGGCTTTTTGGCAAATATTTTCAGTTTTTTTTTTAGAAAATTTATATCGTAATTTAAATTCTAATCCATTGAGACAATTTTAATTTTTTTTATACAGTTTTGGCTTGAATTAGAAGTTCTTAACCCAGACAAAAATTGATGATTGGGGGAATTATTGCCCTAAAAGGAACCTCCTTTTAGCAATTTTTTAGAAGATATTTCACAACTAGAATTATTTAAAACTGTTTTCCTCACTATTTCCAATTTGTTGGACTAATTTTTTTGGTATAATTGTCTGATTATTCTAAATTTTTTCAATTAAGTTTCTATTGCGTTGATGGGCGGGCTGTGGTGTTGCTGCAGACCGGCTCCGGCGCTAGCTCCTGCTTAATGAGAAAATTTTGGCTGTTTTTTAAGGATTAACTTCTTGTGATTTTAAAAATGTTTTTCTACGGTTTTGGACCGAAATACAACTTTCTTAACAAGTCGAAAAATTAAGCTGTTGAACAAGCTCAGGTTAAAATCAGGACTAAATCGGTTAATTAATAATAATTGATAATATATAATACTTAATTAATGTACGGGGTGTTCATTGGAAAACTTTATCTAGCCAGCTATGATTTTTTGGCAGAAAGAAACAGAGTTATAAAAGTACGTCGTAACTTGACTCGCCATCAAAACAAATTTGTCATTGCCACTGTCCCATCAGCTTTCAGTGCTTCAACGTTATTAGGGGCCATCTTGTCTTGGCTTTATCCCTGTTGGTAAAGCTTCCTTGTGTTAGGACAACATGGCTTTCTTCTTAGAACCTAATTTTTTTTTGATGAAGGGCTACTGTCGAACTGGAATCAAAGTGGATGGCGAATTGCTGTGGTCTATATGCAGTTCAAGAAAACTTTGCAATATGTTCTAGAATTGTTTGCAGAAACAGGTAGTTTACAAAGAAGACCAGACAGTAGATCTCAAAAGGAACGTGCCGACGAAGTGGTTGCATAGGCACAAGAAATAATGCAAATTGCACCTGGTACTTCTATACGACAGTTACACCGTCGAATAGGCCTTTATGTAGGTGCCACCCATGCAATTTTGCATAAAAATCTGCAAGTGTACCCATATCGCTTCTCACCCACTAAACAGTTAAAAAAAACCTGTAACCAAACGTTTTTTCAACGTAGTTATGTCCATTGAATCAACGTTTTTATCAACCTTTCTTAAAACGTTTCATCAACGTTTGCTTAAGACGTTTAATCTACGTTTGGTTAAAACGTAGATTATTGGAAGTACATTTTAAAATTATTGTCATTGTTTGCAGGTCGTCCCAAAAGTATAAAATTGATTAAAGTTGTATTTTTTTAAATGACACACCTAGTATATTAATGTATTTTCGGTACCTACGGACAAAAGTAAAGGTAGTTTTATTAAGGTTTAAGGCATCTAAACCGTACCGTTCTTCAGATATTGGTGATTTTGTGAAAATGCAGCATCAAATTAAATGTTTGAAATCTCAGCACTTGGTTTCTTTTCAACCACCAAAATTGGCTGGTGGGCTAACAGTACATTGGATTTTTTGTGGTGTGTATTAAATATTAACTACTGTGCACCGAATGTCAATAAATGAACACCAAATTATTGCAAAATTCAAACAGTAATAACATCGTTTAATTTTAGACACCCTGTATTTTATAGTATCATTAGATGCAGAATTTAGTTTCCTGTCAAAACCATTAACCATTCCTATAGCTTGGTCTTTGCTTGTTTTCTTGGAAAATTGATTTTTTTCTGAATTTGAGCTGACATAAACGAATTAAGTAATCTACTTTACCTGTTACAATACCTGATTTTGGGAAAGCAAAATTTATTTTCATTAGTACTGGGTGTTCACTAGAAAACTTCATTTAGGAGGCTATAAAATTTTGACAGAAAATTATTTATGAAAAATTTATTATTATTAAGAAAAATATGTATGTTTTTGAAGAATCCTTGATACGCTTGCTTGGCCAATATTTAAGTTTTGTGCAATTTCTCGTTGTCCGACATGGGGATTTTCAACAGCAGAGCCAATAACGGCTAATTCAGTTTCTTGGTTTTCTGTAACTGGTCTCGTTTTGGCAGTCGTTTCATACTGAACACTACCAGTTTGCCTAAATTGAGCCAACAGTCTTTCAAAACGGTCGAGTTCGGTTAGGAAACCTTTCAGCATAAACCCTTGATGCTAAAAGACAATTTTGCAAGCATTTTCCTAGAATGAAGATCATATCGACTCGTTCTTTTGTTGTTTAAACCAGCATTTTGATTAAATAAAAAACTCCCTGTTAACCACCAATTATAACAGTAAAAAAATATTTAACTTTAAATTAATATGTGACAACTAGAAATGACAATAAATTTTGCTTTGTCAAAATCAGGTAACACCTGAAGAGACCTGAACAGGTAAATTAGATTACTACATTCGTTTATGTCAGCGCAAATTCAGAACAAATGAATTTTCCAAGAAAATACAACGACCAAGCCATAGGAAAATTTAATTGTTTTTGACAGGAAACTAAATTCTGCATCTAATGATACTATAAAATACAGGGTGTCTAATTTAAATTAAACGAGTTATTACTGTTTGAAGTTTGCAATAATTTAGTGTTAATTTTTTTACATTTGGTACACAGTAGTTAATATTTAATACATACCGCAAAAAATTCATGTACTAGTAGCCCACCAGCCAATTTAGATGGTTGAAAAGAAACCAAGTGCTGAGATTTTAAACATTAAATGTGATGCTGCATTTTCACAAAATCCCGAATATCTGAAGAACGGTACGGTTTAGATGCCATAAACCTTAATAAAACTACCTTTACTTTTGTCCATAGATACCGAAAATACATTAATATACTAGGTGTTTTATTTAAAAAAATTTAACTTTAATCAATTTTATACTTTTGGGACCACCTGTATACAATGACAATAATTTTAATATGTACTTCCAATAGACCCCCATCCATTCCATATACAAAACTTTTTAAAATCTAAAAGTTTAGCCATAATCTTGCGTGTCGAATAACGTGAATCACCCTGTATACATCAAATATTTATTTAACTTGCTTCTATTTTTACACATTTATAAAATATGTTTAATAACTAAGATCAATTTATTGTTAAACAGTAGATAAGTGAATAGAAACAGATGACTTCACGAAATTCAATAAAAATGTCAAAATAAATTCACAAAATATGATTAGCTTTATTACAAGTTTTATCGAACACATTAAACACATATACAATTGAACCCATATGTCAATTTTCCCTATACCAATAGAAGACACAAGCCCGTTTCAAAAACTGCAATTCGGATCGTTTGAGAACTATCAGCCGACTTTCTACCAATCATATTGAGCGGATATGAGATTCAAACTGTCATCAATCTGATTTCCTGAAGACCACCTGTAAGAATCAGTCTGATCCATGATCAAGATTTCCGATAAGTCCTATTGTGACAAAGTTTGTAATTCAAATTGTATCGTTTAGTATAGCCACAGTAGGACTTTTTGGAAATGGGATTTTCAAATTCAATTTTGGAATGCAGATTGATCTCTACAACTGATTTCAATCCAACTTGATTGATGGGAGGACAGCCAATTGGGTTGGTTGAAAATAAAATAGTAATAATCAACCCGATATGAATTGCAATTTCCGAAAAGGACTTGTATGATAATAGAAATTGGGCACTGTCTCTTTTGAATAAACAGGTTTTAACCAGCCAATTTGTAAATTGTTGATTTGAAACATGGTAGACAGCAACCCTTTAAACTACAGATCTGATCATTGACCAAGATTATCCAGTCTAACACTATCAATTACTTGATTGTAGGCTTTCAGACTCAAAATGGTTTATGCATTTATGCATGTACACATGCGCCTTAAAAACTTAAAAACAGTATGCTTGCATATAGCTTTTCCAGGCTGGGAGGGAAGAAAACAATTACACTCGTACACAAATTTCAGCATCGAGAGAATCTACTGACAAATGCATTTTTGGAAACATCTTTTCTTCTAGGTCTGAATGGTCGCAGTCCATATTACGATTTTATTGGGAAATCAAATACTCTCAGGATAATTATCCAATTTAAACTTTAATTAATAAAGCAGAAAACCTGACTTAACTAACTTAAGAACACATTCTTGTTAACGAAGTTAACAAAGTTAATGATGGCTTTGTCAAAAAATTTGCTAAATTTTCAGAGGTCGACGTAGTCAATCGATATTGCCTTCCCAGTCACCAAAGTTTTAATGTACTGAGTTTTAATATCAATATGTTTTACCTTTTTAGAATTCTCACTATTTTTGTACATTAAAATTGTAATATGGTCATCACAAAGCAATACTCATTTGCCCTTGATGACAAAGGAAGAAATTTCACCCACTAAGGCTAACTTTTACAACTATCAGTAAAACTTCAGTTTGAAGATAAAATACCAGTAATGACATTGACTGCATTGTTACCAACAATGTAATCTACGTCATTACTGGTGTTTTATCTTCAAACTGAAGTTTTACTGATAGTTGTAAGAGTCACCCTAAGTGTCACCAACAATTATTTCAACAATTTTTCGAGGCCGAGGCGTTGGTAACGGCAAATAAGAGGTCAAAGTGCTGGTTCCGATACGTGGACGACACCTTTGTTATTTGGAGCCAAGGAGAGGGCGAACTTTAAAAGTTCTTCTTACAACTCAACTCCACCCAAAATTAATCTCACTATGGAGATAGAAAAGGAAGGATGACTACCGTTTTTGGGTGTTCTAGTAACAAGCTGGAAGGAACGAATGGAAAGCTTGCGCACATCGTTTATAGAAAACCAACACACACTGACCGATACCTCAATAACGAATCAAATCATCATATCAGACATAAGAGGGAAGTCATAAAGACTACGTCTGTGAAAGCCAAGAGAATTTGTGAGCCGGCTAAACGGAGAATGCAGCATCTGGAAAGAGCCTTTGGTAGGAATGGTTACAAACACGAGTTCGATAGGGCCGTCCGTTCAAGGAATGTAGAGGCCAGGAAGGAACAACGGGAGAAGATAAAGAGAAGCGCGGATGGATTAGTCTACCATACATCCACAAAGTAACTGACAGGATTGGCAGGCTACTGGAAAAGCACAATATTAAAAGTGTTTAAGCCCACTCATACAATACCACAGAGTTTGAGATCGGCCAAAGATAGCAGAGATCCCCTAATCGGCACCCGGAGTTTACCGAGTTCTATGCAGCTGTGGCTTAGTATACATTGGCACCACAAAACGCAATAACAACAGAGGATTACGGAGCACAAGAGGAGTTGCAAGATGGGACGAACACAACAAAGCAGTAACAGAGCACGCTCTCTCCGAAGGTCTAGACATCCTTTTCAACGAGGTTCATCGTATATCAATCGAAGCTTTTCTATCTGAGTCTAACGAGAGAGGCCATTGAGATCTTTAAACACGACAACAATTTCAACAGGAAGGAGGAAATTACGTTTCTAAATGCAGACTGGAAGCGTGTTCTACTAATACTTCAAGTGCGCCGAAACCCCGCGTTGCCACTACCCCTACCCCAGCCCCTCCACTGCAGCGCGACGGCGGGGGAATTACTCAACGTTGGGAAACAAGGGAGATCACTTCGCCCATTGGCTCATCGCCTTTGATAATGTTTGCCGCAGCTGTAGACGAAACGTCAGGAAGAAATTCCATTGGACCACGGCCTCAAAGCCCGGAAAACACTTTGGATTGCACTTTGACTGGCCTTGAAAGCATTAACAGTCGTCTTAAAACATAGGAGAAATCGGTCAATGTCATGCCACTGTCTATTACAAGAAACGTCAATATTCCAAGTTTTTATCATAATAGGATTGATAGTTTTTACGGCAGAATTATTTATATGTATATTTTATTTATTGCATACGCACTTTTTTCGATATATTGCAGAAACTGCGACAGATAAATTTAGTTTCAAACTGACGTCTTAATTTGCTTCCAAATGAGAAGCTTTCTCCTAATATTTAATCGACCTCGTAAGTTTTACCCATTCGGTGATATCAATGATGAACATTGTAAAATTTCTAACCGTTTTGAGCAGTGAACTCAATAATTTCTTATTATACAACTAACATTAAATTAAACATATGATGAGTTTAAGTATTCAAGGTACTTGAATATTTATTTTTTACTACTTACTTATGGATATCATACATTTGTTACCTATCAAGATTCGTTAAAAAGTTGCATAATGTGGAAGTTAGAATTTTAAAATGCAATTGTTTTTATTATTGCGAAAGTATAATACCGGGTGTCCAGCAGAACCCTGGACATAGGAGATTAACATGGGAAATCGGTTTTTATTTTTTTGCGTCTGTACGCTTGATTTGATTGAAAAACTTTTAAGAGTAAAGTTGTAGAGCTTATGGTCAGCTATCATCCTGTAATTTTTTCAATACCACAGTTTTGGCTATTTTTTGGAAAAACGCCTCGAAAAGTGCAAAAATTTGAATTTGGCGGCACCTCCACCATGCATGTGCAGTGTCGCCAACATAATAATTTCTTATGTCAGACTCAGAGCCAATTTTCCTTTCTTATTTATTTTGAGGGACTATCATGTAGTAATTAACGTGATTATGCAGTGAAAATTAACTGAAAACCTGACGATAATGTTCTTAAATCATACGGTAAGTAAAATTTACGTTTATTATTATTATAATTAGTAAAAGGAAAAATCATTCCAATTTGTGTATGGCTGGTTGTCTAATTCATTTTAGTTTAGCAATACGACAACCACGATGACATGACAATTTGTCTCTTGTCACCAATTAAGGGTGTTCGTTGTTGTTGTTGTTAATGAGGTGAATTAATCTATCTCCAAATGTTTTACTTCAAAAGTGTCTATTTTGCAGTGCTGTGTGACGCGAGGCCCCATCCTGCACAACTTCTCGACGTTGTTCTCGGTTGTCCTGCACTGTATGTGGATTTTAGAGAGTCCAAACTCATTCATTTTGTTGATTTGAGGGACCCATTAATCCAAATTAACATTCATTGGCGGAACATATGTTTATAGCAAATAAGCAAGACCACTAAGCAGATAGCGATGGATGTTTGATCTGCTACGACCAGTTTCTTTCATGTTTTATCTATGTATCTGGAGACTATAGTGCCTGTGAAAAAAACTCTTTTCAGTGACAACAAATCTTGCCAAACTGGCCACAAACAACTTGAAAAACTGGCCAAAAATTGGTTTCATTCCAATCGATTGCTGCTGAATATGGGCAACACACAGAGGATGGTGTTTGCATTGAGGGAGATTGGAACCGTAAATGACCACGTATCCCAGGTTAAATTTCTTGGGGTTCTTGTGGATGAGAGCGCCAAGTGGGATTTACACACTGATAACTTGGCTTCAAGACTCAATACAAGCGTACGTCAGCTTTCAGATAGGATATCTCGTACGGTACTTAGATCGGCTTACTTTGCATCTTTTCATGCATGGCTCTCTTATGCTGCAGTTATTTGGGGCCACGCCTCGGGGGCTAAGCATTTGTTCGGGCTTCAGCGAAGAGCGGTCAGATTGTTGGCTGGCCTGGGCTACAGGGATTACTGCAGAGCGCACTTCAGAGAGCTAGGCATACTGACCCTGCCCTCCATGTTTATATTGGAGAATTTGCTGTTTGTGAAAAATAACATGTATCTGTTTTCTGCTCACGAGGACATGCATGCTTACCTTTCTAGAGGCCGAAAAAATTTAATAACCTCATATTGTCGTTTGAGAAGGTGTCAGAATGGTCCTGGCTACAGGGCGGTAAAGTATTTCTACTGTCCATAAAAATTAAAGCGTTGACAGTGGATAGTTTCCGAAAGGAAATTAAGCAAATTTTAATGGTAAATGTTTTTTATTGTGATGAAGAGTATTTTAATCAAAATTGTTAATTTTTTTTTCTTCTCTCTGTATAGTCTATTTTAGGATGTTGACTGTAAGCTTTTAGTATTAAGTAAATAATGGCATCTGGACTGAATTTATTTAAATTTAATTTGTAGACTATTCTATTTTTGACGTATGTACATTGCTGTTTTGGTGGTTGTAAACATGAATAAATTTGAATTGAATTGAATTGAATCTTAATAAAGGTGATAGTGTTTTTATAGGAATAATTGTTGTTACCTGTGTTATTACCTAAATGTATCTTACATTTATTTTTCATGCCCACTTGTTAATTTCTTCCGTTAAGAAATTTATGTATAGATTGATTATGGAAATATATGTCGGCGCGTTCAGATTTGTTTGTATTTTTAAAGAATAAGGACCGTTCTATTAGTTAAGTGTTATTGATATGTTTCTTGGAGTCAGCCGAAATATGAGTTCAGAGCGGCTGACCGATTTATATGTTATGTCTAGGTTAAGATAAAGAATCAATCCGGCGTGGGAAATACGATCGGGTTGGGTGGAACGGGGCCAGGGATAAGATGACAAGAGCGATAGCCTGAGGGCTCTCAGTTTTTAGCGAGATCGAGATCGAGTAAGGCTGGCCCCGGATCACCGGTTCTTTATGGTTGATTTATTACGGTTGCTTTATATTAGTTGTTTGGTGTTTCTTGGATTACTATAATCCGGACCTGTTGTTTGGGTGTTTCGGTGATTTGGTAATCACGTCGTTTTGATAGAATTGATATTGTAGCCTGTGTTTGTTTGATTTACGTGAAGCAATGGCATCTGAAGATATGGATCTCCAAGATCTGACATCAGAAGTGGGATTACCTGCACCTGCAGAAGCCATCTATGAGTCATCAAAAAGCTAAGTTGAAATTTTATAAAAGAAAATAGTACAGTTGCAAAGTTTTGGCAGGAACTTCAAGTTAATCAACTAAAGTGCAATTGCCGAGTTTTGTTTTAAGTAAAAAAAAAATTACATATTCGGAAACTTGGTGTTGTTTAGTTGATGAGTTCTTTGAAGTTCACTATCTTGCAGAAATAAGTTTGACGAATATTGACAGGACATATTGAAGTTAATTGCAAAAGATGATAATGATAAAATTTTGCATGTCGTACGCTTGGCATTGAATTTGATAGTAGGGCTCTGAAGTATTAGGTAAAGTCTGTTCTGAAGTATTAGGTAAACCATAACAAAAAAAAAAGATATACCAAAATATTTAAAAAGAAATTTGTGTTGCGTTAGTGGTTTGGCCGGTAAACGGACGGTGCTATTTCGGCATGATCTTCACATCACTCCGAAGCAACGTGCCTTTACCCCGTCAAATAAAAACGATGACCGGTTTGTAGGAAAGTATCGATTATGTGGAAATGCTGTGGGTGGAGAATACCAGTATCGCGTTGAAAGTTTGACGGAGGAAAATCGGGTGTTCCCTCGTCTAAGTTTGTTGCTTGTTTGAAAATGTGGGAGGCTGGGCCATGTCCGAGCTAGTTACCATGAAAATAAGGAGGCTCTGGGTCTAGATATGAAGGAATTCAGTGTAGGTCTGAACCTTCCCTGGAGGTCAACTGGATATGGAGAATGGTAAGGTTGTTCCTTTTTTTTATTTCTCGCTGACCGTTAAAATGAGTGTTTCCTCATCCTTAACTGGAAAGTTGGAGAGTTGTTTGATATCTCTAAAGGGCATGGGGGGTGGTTCTATTCTTTGTACCTTGCAATTATTGGTTGGAGCCGAGATAGAAAATATTCATGTCGAACTTTTGTTGCATATTGTACCTGATGATAGTGTATCTTTTGACATCGTAATTGGTGGAGGTTTGGTTGCTCAAAGTATTAGCGTTTGTTATGGCAGTGGAGGTTTAATTTTTGTTCGCGAAGGGTCTGTTGAGCTTTGCCAAACTACAGTGATTGATTTTGAGACTATTGATACTGATCTAGATTCAAAAGAGGAGCAACTTGTAATTGATGTGCTTTCGCGATATCGAGATGATTTTGTGAATGGTATGCCAAATGGTCGGGTGAACACGGGTTGCCTAGAGCTACGTCTCAGGGATGCAAATAGATTTGTCCAACGACGGCCTTATCGTCTGGCTCCAGTTGAACGTGATATTGTTCGAAGTAGGGTCGGTGAATTGTTGGAAGCAAGTGTTGTTCGTCCTAGCTGTTCTCCGTTTGCTGGCCCAATGACACTTGTTGGGAAGGGAGACGGGTCTGATAGAGTGTGTTGTGGTTTTCGCGAATTAGATCATGATACAATTCCGGATCGATGTCCACTGCCTCTTATTAATGATCGGATTGATCGATTACATAATGCCCACTATTTTACGTCGCTAGATATGGCTGCTGGCTTTCATCAGATTCCTGTGCATCCGGATAGTATCGAGAAAACCGCATTTGTCACGCCAGATGGCCACTATGAGTTTTTAACTATGCCATTCGGGCTGGGAAGCGCCCCAGCTGTTTATCAGCGCGAAATTGATGAAGCGTTGGGGAGCCTTCGCAACACAATTGCCGTTGTTTGTATTGATGACATATTGATGCCTTCTGCGTCAATTTCTGAAGGAATTGAACGTTTGGAAATTGTTATTAATACTCTGGTTAAAGCGGGCTTTTCTTTTAATTTTCAAAAGTGTAAATTCTTAAAAAATATAGTTGAATATTTGGGTTATGTGATTCAAAGCGGTGAACTTCGTCCGAACCCTCGCAAAGTTTCAGCATTGGTTAATTTGCCAATTCCTAAAGCTTCAACCCGAGTTCGCCAATTTCTTGGTTTGGCCTCGTATTTTCGGCAATTTATTCCTAACTTTTCTAGACTAGCATCACCTTTGTATCGGCTTACCGCAGGTGGTGCGAAGTCCATTGAGTGGTTACCTAAACACGAGGAAGTGCGACAAATTTTATTAAGGGCTCTTACCTCCGAGCCTGTGCTGTCCATTTTTGACCCTGAGTTGCCGATCCAACTTCACACAGATGCCAGTGGTGAAGGTTGTGGTGCTGTTTTGTTACAGAAAATAGATCGGAGGCTTCATGCTGTGGCATACTGCAGTGAACGAGCCACCCAGGTCGAGGCCCGATATCATTCTTGTGAGCTGGAGACGTTGGCTGTTGTTAGTGCAGTGAAAGATTTTGGACACTTTTTGTATGGTGGAAGCTTTGTAGTTGTTACCGACTGCAATTCCTTGAAGGCATCCCGAGGTAAAGTTGATCTCACCCCTCGAGTTCACGGATGGTGGGCGTTTTTACAGGGATTTGACTTTGGTATTCAGTGTCGTGAGGGCGTTAATGTGAAGCATGCAGGTTTCTTTTCTCGCAGTCATGTTGCGCAGAGTGCGACTGATGCGTGTTCGAGTTTAGTTAAAGATGTTCAAATGTTAGATTTGCATAAGGACTGGCTGCGGGTCGAGCAACATCGTGATAATGAGATTGGCCAATTGATGGTTGAATGGAAGTCGAACGAACTTCCTTTGGAATTGTCTAAATCTTATGACGTACGAAATAATGTTTTGTTTCGTAGGGTTGAAAGGGGAGGGAGGTCCAAATGGCTGCCTATCGTCCCTCGCTCTATGGTCCATAATTAATCATGTCCGTCTCGATTTGAAACACCTGGGGTGGGAGAGGGCTTTGGATGGATTGTGCGAAATGTACTGGTTTCCAAATATGTCAAAGGATGTGAGGGGGTTTATTGAAAATTGTTTAATTTGTGAAGTTTCAAGGGGTAAGGCCGGTGGTTCCCAGGTTCGTTTACATTCAATCTCTAAAATTGCAATACCTTGGCACACGGTTCACGTAGATATTTCTGGAAAGTTAAGTGGAAAAAGTGATAAAAAAAGAATACGCCCTTGTGATTATAGATGCTTTCACTAAATTTGTTATTTTGTACCACATTTCCTCATTATCTGGTAAACAAGCCGTCGAGTCTATTCGAAATTTTTCGTATTTGTTTGGAACACCTCAGAAAATTGTTTCAGATCAGGGAAAGTGTTTTACCAGCTCAGAATTTAAGAAGTTTTGCTCTGATAGTAATATTGAACTTCACTTTGTTGCGCATAGTGCAAGCAGGGCCAATGGCCAAGTAGAAAGGGTTATGCAAGTGTTAAAAAATCTTCTTACGATAATTGAAATTGAGGGTAATAAAACTTGGCAAGATAGTTTAAGTGAGGTTCAATTAGCCATAAACAGTAGTAAACATAAAACTACTGGTTTTAGTCCGGCAGAATTATTATTTGGTACTAAAATTCGTTCTTTGCATCTAAACGCTATAGTGCACCGACTTGTTGATGATGAAGAAAATACTCCTTCTTTAGTTGAGATTAGAAACAAGGCAAGTGAATGCATATCTAAAGTTGCTAAATTAGATACTGAGCGATTCAATATTGGCAAGGCTCAAGTTAAGGCTTTCTGTGTAGGAGATTTTGTCTATGCAAAATGTAATGAAAGAATGCTTTCAAAATTGGATCCTAAATTTAGGGGACCTTATAAAGTTACTAAAGTGTTAGAGAATGATCGATATGAGGTAGAGAAAGCAAATGGAAAAGGTGGGATATTTAAATTTGCTCATGATCAATTGAGGGCAGTGCCTGTCGGTCAGGAACAGGAAATGTTTGATTTTAGTAATGAAAATAATAAGGATGAGGCCATGTCGGCGGAAGATAAGTAAAAGTAAAAGTCGACCGAGAAGTTAATGTTTTAGTATAATGATTGTCTTTTGTTGTTTAGTTGCTTTGTTCCTAGAGTCGCTGTTAATGTGACTGCTAGATGTGATGAGAAAAGATAGTTGCTTTGTTCCTAGAGTCGCTGTTAATGTGACTGCTAGATGTGATGAGAAAAGATAGTTGCTTTGTTCCTAGAGTCGCTGTTAATGTGACTGCTAGATGTGATGAGAAAAGATAGTTGCTTTGTTCCTAGAGTCGCTGTTAATGTGACTGCTAGATGTGATGAGAAAAGATAGTTGCTTTGTTCCTAGAGTCGCTGTTAATGTGACTGCTAGATGTGATGAGAAAAGATAGTTGCTTTGTTCCTAGAGTCGCTGTTAATGTGACTGCTAGATGTGATGAGAAAAGATTGTTGATGTAATCTTTTGATTGTCTTTTATCGTTTAGTTGCTTTGTACATAGAGTCGCTACGGTGACTGCTAGATACCATGAAAGATGGTTGCGACAATTTGTTAGTAAATGCCGCTGCGGTAGCGATCAAGTTGATTTTGACTTGTTATGTTGTTGACCTTGGATGTGACTTGGTCAGGATGGTCGAACTTGAGTAAATAAAATAGGTGCTTTCTTTTGGTTTCAGGTGAAACACTGAATTAGCGCACGAGGACGTGCGACTTGTCAGAATGGCCGTGTCGGCGCGTTCAGATTTGTTTGTATTTTTAAAGAATAAGGACCGTTCTATTAGTTAAGTGTTATTGATATGTTTCTTGGAGTCAGCCGAAATATGAGTTCAGAGCGGCTGACCGATTTATATGTTATGTCTAGGTTAAGATAAAGAATCAATCCGGCGTGGGAAATACGATCGGGTTGGGTGGAACGGGGCCAGGGATAAGATGACAAGAGCGATAGCCTGAGGGCTCTCAGTTTTTAGCGAGATCGAGATCGAGTAAGGCTGGCCCCGGATCACCGGTTCTTTATGGTTGATTTATTACGGTTGCTTTATATTAGTTGTTTGGTGTTTCTTGGATTACTATAATCCGGACCTGTTGTTTGGGTGTTTCGGTGATTTGGTAATCACGTCGTTTTGATAGAATTGATATTGTAGCCTGTGTTTGTTTGATTTACGTGAAGCAATGGCATCTGAAGATATGGATCTCCAAGATCTGACATATACTTATTTTGGTACTTGTTGCATCCACTTTTTCACACACAATTTCCCCGAAATAAAAATGTAATGTATACGGAAACCTTGTATTTATTGATATTAAAAGTAAGGAAATTAGGAACCATTTTGTTGATACAGTGTAAAATTTTATTTTTATTAGTTCTTATTTAAATGTTTCATTAGTTGCTGTAATTAGCGTTTTTAAGTTATAAGTTGTTGGTGAAGTTAGCGGGATTAAGACAAATAATGCACCTCTTCTTTATTTGAAAATGGCCGACGTTTCGACTATTTATTTAGTCTTCATCAGGGCCATTTTCACTTAGAGAGGGTAGTCAGTTAAAGTACGATTTAAGGTAGTTACGGTAGCAAACTACATTCGATTTTTCGGTGACAAGATACCAGGGTCACCGAACAATCGATAATCGATGATAGCTGACCATAAGCTCTACAACTTTACTCTTAAAAGTTTTTCAATCAAATCAAGCGTACAGGCGCAAAAAAATTAAAACCGATTTCCCATGTTAATCTCCTATGTCCAGGGTTCTGCTGGACACCCGGTATATATATTAGAGGAATGTGGTTTGTTTTAATTGCTATTTCGCAATAAAAAACTTAATTTTATTTCCGCCAGTGGCGCGCGTGCCATCACGTCGACACATATAATATTTGAAGTAAAACTGGTACTAGTTGCGTACCAGTTTTCGAACATTGAAATCTAATTCAATTTTACTTTTTTATTGCAAAATGTGCACCTTTCAAAAAGAACCAAGTTTCAGTAAAGTATATCTTACCCTTTTAGGATAATCCAGACATATGCATTATGAAATTCTAAGTTCAACACTCTGTAACTTTTTAACGAAGCTGGCATACATGCGAGACAGATGTATGACAGATCCCCCTTAAAATGGACCAAAGAATATGAAATTTTATTTTCGACCACCCATTAAAACTCACTCTGTATATTCCTAAAATTTTTATTTTAACGTCATTGAATTACAAGTGGGTGACAGCTTGAAAACCCCTGTGGAAATTAGCTCGCTGTTATTAAGGACGGGGTGTTCATTTGAAAACGTCATTTGGGCTATAAAATGTCAAAAGAAAAAATTAAGGAACAAACGTCAATTTAATTTGATTATGTCATTATTTTTTGAAAAAAATTTATAGCCATATAAAATAAGAATAAGTTGAAACGATACACCCCAAATTTTGAATGAATTTTAAAACTGTCTATCTCTAAAGCCACTCAACCGATTTCCGTTGGCGATGCCATTTTGGTAAGATCCATGCATAGGCTGCTTTAATTGGTTATGTGCTCGGTTATATGTTTTGCAGGTTTCCTAATACAGGGTTCAACAAAACTTGATGCATTTTTGTAAAAACTTTTTGAGCAGATAACTTCATATCTCGGGGATATACCTTGTCATATCTCGGGACATGTTTGAGGTTTTTTGGATATTTTGCCTGGTTTCATAGATATTTAGTTTTTTCTATAAAAGAGGTATCATTTAATACTGGGGCTCCAATTTGCCCCATAATACAAATATTAATAAAAATTTCATATGGAATATAAAGATTATACATAGAGCAAGCTAGACGTACAGGCGTAATGGCTATAAAGTTTGACACATCTACAGTAGCGAACAGAAAGTAAATTTTTTTCAAATATCCAAGGATAATTGAATGTCCACAACTAAGTGATGTGGAACAAAATGTAAGGATGAATTTGGAATTCCGCTTCCTGTTTATTGCAGCTATTAATGATACCTCGGGATTTTTTTCTGTCCTTCTTTATATCTTCATTAGTTTAAACAAAAATGGGTTTTTTTCTAAAAGTGTAACATTTCAAAACCATTAAAAAAAACAAAACTCCTGTTCAGTGAATATTACAACAATTTGGAATTGGACGTAGTAATCTGAGAACCAGAGCTATGCCTAATTGTTTAGATGTACAGGGTGACACACAAAACTGACATTAATTCCCATTTTTTTAAGTTTTACATTCTGAATTCTGACTGAATGAAATTGAACTTCGAAAATTGTTTGTATTAATAGAATCAGAAAGAATTAACCGATAGTTGCAAATTTTAATTTGAATATGTTCAGGAGGTACGGTTAAACTGAAGAATGGCGAACACTTAAAGATGAATAACCTGAGAGCCTTGAAAACACTAAAAGATACTAAACTAAATAAATATGAAAACCTTAGAACAACTAAAATTGTTTTTAGGAATTTAAAAACTTAACTACGTTCGAGAATCTTTCAATAATTACCGGAGACGGACGCAAGATTTACGTAACAGCCCAGCGTTTCCACAATATCTATTTTAAAAATTTCAAATTTGGAGATGATAGGTAAATCGTAAATGTGGCTCAGATCCCGTTTCATGCACTTAGGCACGACTTCAGGTTTAACCGGAAGTACCGCCATATTTTATTTTTTAAATGGAACACCCTGTATATTTGTTAATTTTCGGATTCGCCTTCGAATTTTTATTAACGTATAACATAATGTATGCTTATCTCTTACCGTTTTCGAGAAAATCGCGTCCGAATTTTCCATATCATCAATAATAAACGTGGAATTTTTATGCAAACAAATCAACATCGATCAGCCCTGATTTCATAGACTACCATTTTTTAGGCTCTCTATCAATGGACATTAAAAAAAGTATTTCCAACTTGTCATGGAGAATTGATATTTTGAAGACATTTATCTCCATAACTTCTAATGGAAGCTCCTATTTTATTCCTAACATTTGGATTCCTTATTTTATATCAAACAATATTTCAAATTTAAAATGTTTGGGTAAAACCAACCAAAACTAAACAAAAACCAAACAAAAAATCAATTCTCCATTTTTTCCATGACAAGTTGGAGAGTCTTTTTTTAATGTCTATTGATAGAGAGCCTAAAAAAATGGTAGCCTATGAAATCAGGGCTGATCGATGTTCATTTGTTTCTCCACAAAAATCCACATTGATTATTGATGATATGGAAAGTTCGGGCGAGATTCTCTTGAAAACGGTAAGAGATAAGCATAAATTATTTTAGACGTTAATAATTTAGAATTCGAAGAGGAAGGAATCTGAGGCACATTTACGACTTAGTTATCACCTCCAAATTTCAAATTTTTAAAATAGAAATTGTGGAAACGCTAGGCTGTTACATACATCTTGTGTCACCCGGTATAGCTCCGGTAATTATTGAAAGATTCTCGAACGTAGTTGAAAGTTCCAAAGTTCCTAAAAACAATTTTAGATTTTTCTAAGTTTTTCATATTTATTTAACTTAGTATTTTTTAGTGTTTTCAAGGCCCTCATGTGATTCATCTTTAGGTGTGACGTCTTGTTATTCGCCGATCTTCAGTTTAATCGTACCTTCTGAACATATTCAAATTAAAAATTGCTACTATCGGTTAATTCTTTCTGATTCTATTACTACAAACAATTTTCGTAGTTCAGTTTTATTCAGTCAGAATTCAGAATGTAAAACTTAAAAAAATGAGGATTAATGTCAGTTTCGTGGGTCACCCTGTACATCTAAACAATTAGACATATCTCTGGTTCTCAGATGACTACGTCCAATTCCAAACTATTGTAATGCTCATTGAATAGGAGATTTGTTTTTTTATGGTCTTGAAATGTTATACTTTTAGAAAAAACTCATTTTTGTTTAAACTAATGAAGATATAAAGAAGGACAGAAAAAGATCCCGAGGTTATCATTAATAGCCGCAATAAATAGGAAGCGGAATTCCAAATTCATCCATACATTTTGTTCCACATCACTTAATTGTGGACATTCAATTATCACTTGGATATTTAAAAAAAATTTACTTTCTGTTCGCTAGTGTAGATGTGTCAAACTTTATAGCCATTACGCCTGTACGTCTAGCTTGCCCTGTGTATAGTGTTTATATTCCATATGAAATTTTTATTAATATTTGTATTATGGGGCAAATTGGAGCCCCAGTATTAAATGATACCTCTTTTATAGAAAAACCTAAATATCTATGAAACTAGGCAAAATATCCAAAAAACCTCAAATATGTCCCGAGGTATGACGCGTCTCCACATACTCCCGTAGCAAAACATGTTCTGATTTTTTCTTCGCAAAGTCAATCAAGTCTTTTCTTCAAGTCAATTTCGCATCAAGATTTGTTGAACCCTTTATTAGAAAACCTGCAAAACATATAACCGAGTACATAACCAATTAAAGCAGTCTATGCATGGATCTTACCAAAATGGCATCGCCAACGAAAATCGGTTGAGTGGCTTTAGAGATAGACAGTTTTAAAATTCATTCAATATTTGGATGTATCGTTTCAATTGATTCTTAGTTTAGATGACGTTTTCGAATGAACACGGTGTATGTGTTAAAATAAAAAAACAAAACGTGTTGCAGAAGAATATCATTCCAGTAAGAGAGATTCCGAATCGCTGAAAGCCTTCCTGAAGGCTAAGAAAGAGTTCAAAAGTCAATTATGCTTTCAAGGCATTTTGTATTCGGATGTGAATTTGTTTGCTTCCCAAGTTCCCTATTTTCACATTGCCGACGAGTTCCGGATATTTTCACCAGGTGCTCTTTTAATATGATCTTCCCGTGGAATTAAAACTCTTGCTTTTGAGATAAGTTCATAAAAAACGTCACCTGACGAATAAATGACGTCGATTTTTCGACGTGATAAAGATGACTCATAGTGACGTCATAATAACGTTAATTTAGTCGAATATTTGTTTTGTATATTTAATGCACTTAATTTCGAGGTGTAAAAAAAATGTGGGAAATGTATAACTAGACACAAACTTGAAGATTTGAATCAGTTGTGTCTACTTTTCTGTTAAACACAAAATTCTCCAAAAATATAAAAATTTGCATTTCGAAAAAAAAGAGAGTCCTAGCTATTTTTGCCAAAATTTTAACATAAATCCTTCCTCATGTGAATCTTTTAAATGCCTTGTGTTAATTTTTTTCCCCTTTTCAATTAATCATTCCTGATTTTTCAAGTTTTTTTAAAAGAACTTCTTTTAGAGGAGTTTCCTAAATTTGAGACGATTTTGGCCAAAAATTGGAAATAATTGAAACTTTTTTCTAATTACAAATCCTGGTCCAAAACTGTGTATTTTACGATTATTGAGTCCCGACTTTTTATTTTTGTTTTGTACGGCATTGGCCTGAAACTAGATCGAAAACTAGTTCCAAATCAATTTGAAAAAACTTTTTATACTTTAGACAATTCGCTGTGTTTATACAAAATTGTTTCAATTTTTTTGCTAAATGGAATCTGTGGAATGTTCTCTTTTTTAGTGGAGCAAATCCAACTTTTCATGGTTCAGTCGTTTTTTTTTGTATTAATATTGTTTTTTCCTATTTTGACTTATCTCACATTTCGTTAAATTGTTTTTCTTTAATGTATCTAACTTGCAATCTTTTTTTTGTAAAATTTGCTGACATTATCCAAGGCTATGAGGCAATGGTCGAAGTGATCTCCCTTGATTCCCGACGTTGACTGATTCGACTGTGGTGACCTCCGTGGTATTTATAACGGTGCCGTCGCGCTGCAATGGAGGAACTGGGGTGGGGGTAGTCCACTTGAAGTATGTCCTGGAACTCGCTTCCAGTCTGCATTTAACAACGTAGTTTCCTCCTACCTGTTGAAATTGTTATCTTGTTTAAAGATATCAATAGCCTCTCTCGTCAGTCTCGGAGAGAAACGCTAAACTGATAAATAAAAGTAATTTATCATTTATGCAAGATCTCTACGAATCTCATCTAAAGGTCTTTTTATCCTCAGGAAGTTTGAGATGTTTTTGGTGCCACGGCATCGTAGTAGAAATGCTAGTAAACTCAGGAGTTGTGCTTTCTTCTTTCCAGCGTTTCTGTCCGAGACTAAGAGAGAGACCATTGAGATCTTTAAACACGACAACAATTTCAAGAGAAAGGAGAAAATTACATTTTTAATTGCAGACTGGAGGCGAATTCTACGACATACTTTATTAAGTGCGCCGAAACCTCGCGCCGCCACTACCCCCACCCCAGTCTCTCTAATGCAGTGCGACGGCGGCGGCGGCGGGGCGAGGAATAAATTCCACAGTCGCAACGTCGAAAAAGAAGCACGCACATTGCCTCATCGAGTTTGATAATATCTGCCGCAGCTGTAGAGGAAACGTCAGGAAAAATTGGACTAGGGCTTCACGCGGACTAAAACTTAAGATTTGAATTATTTTAAGATTTCCAATTAATAAAACATGAGAATAATTTTTAATGAGAACAATAAAAAGCAAATAATTTAATTAAAAATCTATAAAAAGATTCAAATTTGAAATAACCTGGAATAATCAGAAACGTATAGAAAAAAAGCTACAGATAGGCACAAATTTAAATTATTTCTAATTGTAGGACAAAAAAATCTAAAATTTTGCTTAATGAGTTTCGTTTCCGGACCAAAATTTTCTAATGAAAATCGATTTTCGGCTTCGGATCACAATTATATAAAAACTTGAAAAACTAGGTATCATTATTTAAAAGTACTCCTTGTTGGGCCAAAATTGCTTCATCTTACATCGCAATTGTTTAAACGTAGGAAAAGCTCATTTTTTGAGTCCAAATTACGTCTAAAAAATAAAAACTCAATGAAAAGTGCAATTTAGAGCAATTCAAATAAAATTAAACAAATCATGTTAAAGAATGAGATTAGAAAAATATGAACAAAAAAAAGAAGAGTAAGAATAAAAAAAACTAAATTAAAAAATACTACAAGTATTGAAATATAGTTTTAGGCCATAGTGTTAAAAGTTTTAAAAAAGATGCTAAATACGGTTTTCTCTCGGAGCATAATTTTTTATTTAAAAAAAATAATTATTTAGTACTCGTTTTACAATCGGGCCAATACAGTACAAACACAATTAAAAAATAGGAACTCATCAATCGTAAAAAAAACACAGTTTTGGGCCAAAGTTGTTGATACTTCTGGTCAAAAAAAAAACTCTAAAGAATGAACACAAAGCAAATTGCAATTTAGATAAAAAAAAACAATATAAAAAAAACATTTTAACGAAACGTGAGAAGTAATATAAGAAAATAGGAATCAGATTTGCTTAGTAAAAGAACAATGTTGATACAAACAATTTTATATTAACGTTATAAAATCGACTGAAACGTGAAAAAAAACTGTTGGATTTACTATATTAAAAAGAAACATCCCTCATTTTTGGCTTTTTTCAACAATAAATTATTTTATCTTTTAAATTCTTAAAAAAAAACAAATTAAAAACTTGTAATTAGAAAAAAGTTAAGAAAAATGAAAGTTATTTCCAATTTTTTGAATATTCTTTAAAAGAAGTTTTTGTTAAAAAACTTGAAAAATCAGGAATCATTAATTACAAAAACATAGTTTTTGGCCAAAGTGTAATAAAAGTAGGGGTGAAAAAAAATTTACACAAATCATCTAAAAAGTTCAAATGTGGAATAATTTTTAATTTTTATCTTAGAATTTTGACCAAAATATTTAGGACGCATTGATTTTTTTTCGAAATGCAAATTTTGTTGTTTTTGGAGAATTTTATCTTTAACACAAACGTAGACAGAACTGATTCAAATCTTCTAGTTTGTTCTGTCGTTATTTTGACGTCACACAATAAAGTCATTTCGACGTTGCAAAATGACGTTTTCGGTCTGGGACTTGCGCCCGTCGTTAAAACGTTGTTTCGCCGTCATCCCATCGCGTTTTTGGTAACCAATGATTAGCAAAAAATTGCGTCAAAATGACGTCACTTTTCCGATTGGGATATTACGGCATTTTCGATTTTCTTACCTTTTTGACTTTGATTTGGTAAAAAGAAATTGTATGTTCTAAAAGTAACGCAAAATTTAAAAAAATTGATTTTACTAATAGGAAATTATAGTATAAAAATAACACCAAATTTTTACATTTTAAATAATATGTTTAAGTTTTGACCTAATAACACACAATTTTGGTCCAAAAATAAAACAATTTTTTTTTTACTTTTGAATGTAGTAACAAGAAATTGTAGCCTAAATGTAGCAGAATTTTTTTTTTATTTACTGACAAGAAATTTTGATTTGAAATTAACATCAATGTTTTTAATTTTAACTTTAGTAATACGGAAATTTAGTCTAAAGCGTAACCCGAAATGTTTTATTTGATTTGGTAACAAAAAATTTTGCTCTAACAGTAACACAAAATTTCGTAACAGGCAGCATTAGTAACAGGAAATTTTAGTTTAAACGTAACACAATTTTTTTGAATTTTGACTGTAGCAACGCGAAATTGTAGTCTAAACATATCACAAAATAAAAACATTTTTATTTAGTAACATATTACATTTTCGATTTTCCGTTGTTTTTATGAAAACTTCTTAACCCTGCGGGAAGGTTTAGTCATTTTGACGTAATTTTTTGGTAAGCATTGTTCATCAAAGACGTCATGGTATGACGTCGAAACTACGTCATAATGACGGGCATAGGTCAAAGACCCATGACGTCGTTTTGCAACGTCAAACGACGCTACTTTGTGACGTCAAAATTATGACAATATTTGCGACGTGAGAATGACGTTATTTTACATTAGTTGCTTCGAACGGTTTCTTTTCTGAGGTCTACTATCTATGGCCACATCAAGGAGTTAAAGGTTCTAAAATCCAAATTTTCTTATTACCTTTTTGACTTTCTTTTCGTAACAAGAAATTTTATGTTCTAAAAGTAACACAAAATTTAAAAAAAATTATTTTACTAATAGGAAATTTTAGTATAAAAAATAACACCAAATTTTTAAATTTTAAATAATATGTTTAAATTTTGACCTAATAACACACAAATGTAGCCTAAATGTAGCAGATTTTTTTTTTTATTTACTGACAACAAATTTTGATCTGAAATTAACATCAATGTTTTTAGTTTTATCTTTAGTAATACGGAAATTTAGTCTAAAGCGGGACACGAATTTTTTTGTTTGATTTGGTAACAAAAATGTTTAATCTAACAGTAACACAAAATTTCGTAACAGACAGCATTAGTAACAGGAAATTTTAGTATAAACGTAACACAAAAGTTTATCGGTGAGATGAGAAAGAAATTTTATGTTCTAAAAGTAACACAAAATTTTTAAAAATTGGTTTTACTAATAGGGAATTTTGGTATAAGAAATAACACCAAATTTTTAAATATTAAATAATATGTTTAAATTTTGACCTAATAACACACAATTGTAGCCTAAATGTAGCAGAAATTTTTTTTATTTACTGAATTATTTACATTTTTAAATTTTGACTGTAGCAACTCGAAATTGTAATCTAAACATATCACAAAATTAAAACATTTTTATTTAGTAACAGATTACATTTTCGATTTTCAGTTGTTTTTATGAAGTCATCTCAGACCTACCCGGCGGGAAGGTTTCGTCATTTTGACGTAATTTTTTGGTAAGCATTGGTCATCAAAGACGTCATGGTATGACGTCAAAACTACGTCATAATGACGGGCATAGGTCAAAGGCCAATGACGTCGTTTTGCAACGTCAAACGACGCTACTTTGTGACGTCAAAAATTATGACAATTTGCGACGTGAGAATGACGTTATTTTACATTAGTTGCTTCGAACGGTTTCTTTTCTGAGGTCTACTATCTATGGCTACATCAAGGAGTTAAAAAGGTTCTAAAATCCTAATTTTTGTTATTACCTTTTTGACTCTGTTTTGGTAACAAGAAATTTTATCGGTGAGATGAGAAAGAGATTTTGTTCTAAAAGTAACACAAAATTTAAAAAAATTGGTTTTACTAATAGGAAATTTTAGTATAAAAAATAACACCAAATTTTTAAATTTTAAATACTATGTTTAAATTTTGACCTAAAAAAAAAGACTTTTTAATTTTGAATGTAGTAACACGAAATTGTAGCCTAAATATAGCAGAAATATTTTTTTTTTACTGACAAGACATTTTGATCTGAAATTAACATCAATGTTTTTAATTTTAACTTTAGTAATACGGAAATTTAGTATAAAGCGTAACACGAAATTTTTTGTTTGATTTGGTAACAAAAATCTTGCTCTAACAGTAACACAAAATTTCGTAACATCCAGCATTAGTAACAGGAAATTTTAGTTTAAACGTAACACAAAATTTTTAAATTTTGAATAGCAACGCGAAATTGTAGTCAAAACAGATCACAAAATTAAAACATTTTTATTTAGTAACAAAAAATTTTGATCTAAGGGTAAAATCAAAATGTTAAGTTTTGACTTTAGTAACATTAAATGTAGTCTAAAGAGAAAAACAAAATTAAAAAATTTCTATTTAGTAATGAGAAATTTTGATGTAACACTCACACAAAATTTTGACATTAGTAACAGGAAATTTTGGTTTAAACCCAACACAAAATTTTTAAATTTTGAGTGTAGTAACATGAAATTGTAGTCCAAACGTATAACAAAATTAAAACACTTTTACTTAGTAAAAAAAAAATTTCACATAACATAACATAATAATTTTAAGTTTTGACATTAATAACATGAATATTTAGTCTAAGGAGTAAAACGAAATTTTAAAAATTCTATTTAGTGATGAGAAATTTTAGTGTAACAGTAACATAAAATTTCGACATTAGTAACAGGAAGTTTTAGTTTAAATCACAAAAATAAAAGAAAATTGTTTAGTAAAAAGAAATTTTGTTCCGAAAGTAACATCAAATCTTTAAGGATTGACTATGATAACAGGAAATTTTAACTTAATATATAACACGAAGTTTTGGTCTGGAACATATTGACTTAAAATGTTAGCCTAATCGTAACATAAAATTGTTTAATTTTGACTTTAGTAACGGGAAATTTTAATCTAAACCTTACACGAAAATTTGGTCTTGAAGTTACACAAATTCTCAAAGGTTTGACTTAAACTGTTAGCCTAATCGTAACATAAAATTGTTTAATTTTGACTTTAGTAACGGGAAATTTTAATCTAAACCTTACACGAAAATTTGGTCTTGAAGTTACACAAATTCTCAAAGGTTTGACTTGAAATGTTATTCTAAACGTAACACGAAGTTATTCAATTTTGAACTAGTAACAAGAAATTGTGGTCTAAATGTAACACAAAATGTAAAAAAAATACTAATAGCTACTAATACAAAATTGTAGTCTAAACGTAGCACAAAATTTAAAGAATTTAGCTTAGAAAAAAACAGAAATGAATTACATTGATACGAAAGTTACATGGAATTTTTAAGTCTTGACTTTAGTAACATGAAAATTAAATTTGAAGCGTAACACAAAGTTTTTAAATGACTTTGTAACAAGAAAACTTGGCCTAAAAATAACATGATATTTAAAAATTTTGACTAAGTGACACGAAGAGACTACACCCCAATTTAAAATAAATAAAAAAAAATATTTTGTTGTTTTGCATATTTTAAAGTTTTGCATATTTTAAATTAGAGTTTTGTCCCAAGTCGATTAAATACAATATATATATAGAAAAATAACGTTATTATGAGGTCGCTATGACTCGTCATTATCACGTCGAAAAATCGACGTCATTTATTTGTCATTTTTCCGTCAAGTGCCGTCGATTAACGAATGATCACCAAAACGTGACGTTAAAATGACGTTACGTTCCCGCCTGGGACTGTTCTAATTCCATGGCCTGTTTGAGGTTTTTTTTTTAAATGGACGCACGGTACATCGCTATTAGTTTCAGAGGGCATGCACCTAGTAATATGTGTTCACGGTCTGGATGGAAATTCGGCCGACCTACGACTCGTCAAGACTTACCTGGAAATGGGTCTCCCTGGTGCCTATATCGACTTCTTGATGTCCGAACGAAATCAGGGAGATACATTTAGTGACTTCGATACTATGACTGATCGGTAAGTTGAGAAATATAGTCTTTTGCTATTGCAGCAATGATTAATATTGCAGATTAGTTAGCGAAATCTTACAGTACTTAGACACTAGTAGCATCAGGCCCACACGAATAAGTTTCGTCGGACATTCCTTAGGCAATATAATCATTCGGTCAGCGTTGACGAGACCGCAATTAAAATTTATTCTCCCAAGACTGCATACTTTTCTATCACTTTCTGGACCACACCTAGGAACTTTGTACAACACTAGCGGATTAGTTAATATGGGTAGGTAGCTAGTTTAGTATACCAGTTTTAGAGGGGCGATCCTAAACTAGGGGCCGCCCGGGTGCAAATCGATTTCGGCCACCTTTAAATGCCAACAATAGCTATAGTTGTTGTTAACTGATTCGACTTTGTGAGCTCCGTGGTATTTATTCCCCCGCCGTCGGGATCGAATCAGTCAACGTCGGGAAGCACGGGAGATCAGCAACAAGCAACTTAGCAACTTTTGCGTTATTTAACCGACATTTTATCTGTAATGGCTTTAAAGATCGCAATAGTATCCCATATCAATTGGACCACCTGTATTGTGTTAATTCTAGTAAATTCTTTTTCTCCTTTTTCTTTTTTGTTTAATTTCATCTTAAATCAAATTTATGTCAGTTCTGGTCATTTTTGGGCAGGAGAAGGGGAATAGGTAAAAAAAGCGAAAGGATGCCTTTATATAATTGTTACAACAAGTTGAATCTAAACTGCTCAACTTAAAGTTCGGCACAAACAATTTTTCGTGTCATTTTCAATCAGCTGCAACATTTTAGGCAATGAATTGTTTTAAATACAATTTGCACGGTCTGAAACCCCATTTCCTCTAGATTAATGAAGCGGATAGTTTTGAAAAAAAAAAACCGACCCTACCCTATATAGGGTGTGAAACAAAGTAATGCAAAAATTTCAAAACTTTGATGTCCTGCTATTTTGTAATAAGCTCTTTTTTTCCTTATAGTTTTCAGGTCAGGACTAAGCCAACATCCATATCTCGAGACCTTTTCGCCAGATTTTTTATTAAAACACTCTGAATTTTTATACAGAGCGAAACGTAAAATGTGTGAAATTCTTGTTGCTGATATTTTTAAATCGTGGTAGTTCGGAAAAGAGGTAAAGAATCCTACTGTGTTTCCCTCATTTGTTGACATATTGTCTGCGGACTGTTACCCACTCAAAAAATTTAAAAATAAGTGCCTTTTTTTCTATTATAGTAGCATTCAAAAAATATGATGTCATTATTGTTGATACCCGTGACTTACAATAGCCATATTAAATAAAATAACCTTTCTAGAGGTAAAGGGAAATTGAGTGATGCCGTCGCAGATAGCCAACATCAATGTCTCCAGACGTTTTTGTAATTTTTTGTTTTTGAGGTATTAGAACCTATACAGAGGGAATCAAAATATTCTTAAAAATTTCGTTAGTATTTTTTTTAAATCCTCGTAATTCGCGGACAAGTTGACGGATTATTATTTTTATTCTTTGGATCAATAGCACTCTCTACAAATTGTTTCTCAACAAGGTAGTTTTGCAAAAGTGATTACAGAATTACAGGTACGGACTTGACAAAATTAGTATACGGGGTGAATCATAATGGATGGTCGAAAATGAAATATCATATTCTTTGGTCGATTTTAAGGGTTTTCTGTCATACAATTGTGTTACCTATCGAGCTTCGTTAAAAAGTTACCAGGTCTTGAAATTAGAATTTCAAAATGCATATGTATTGATTATTCCGAAAGCGTAAGAGATATTTTAATGAAATTTGTACGTTTTGACTGTTATAAAAGGCGCACTTTTTGCCATTAATAAATATTTTTATTTCCGCCCGCGGTCATTCTCGCCTGGGGTTCGTGACGCAAGTCTCCTCTGGGAATAATGGCCATAAAAAGCGAGTATAATATTATACTTTGTCCACAGCCATTGTCTAATAATAATTACAAATTATAAAATCTCTAGGTAGTGCAAATAAAATTATTGAAATGTCAAAGTGACACTCGCGTTTGACGGTAAAACCGGTGCCACCAGTGCATTTTTTACGCTGCGGTATTTGATATTGCGTTGTTGCCTACTTCTACTGGTTACCAAGGCAACATATATAACTTAAATGGTAAGCGGGAATAATGATATTATATCCGGTGTTTCAACTCATATATCCCTCTGACGCTATATAAGCCTATTTAACTTTTGTCAACAAGTTGAATATCAGTATATTATTAAGTGGTCGTGGACAAAAAAAAATTAAATCATTTTTAAGGAGTAATGAGTGGGATAGAAAAAGACTTATGAAGAAGACAGCGTTTAAGAGAGAGATGGATAGATCTTTTTTTGCGTTAGTGCGAAATGCGGACCCGTAAAGGATTGTATGTATTAATACTGTTATAATGAGTTCATTATTTACAAGTGAATAAAGATTAGCCTTAATCCTGAGAATGTACCTACAAGAATAATGTGATTATTATAGTATGGTCGTGGATAAAAAAAATAAACAATTTTTAAGTAGTAATGAGTGGGATAGAAAAAGACTTATGAAGAAGGCAGCGTTTAAGAGAGATGGATAGATCTTTTTTTTGCATTAGTGCGAAAGGCGGACCCGTAAGGGCCCATTTGTATTAATACTCTTAGAACGAGTTGTATCTAAACTGCTCAACTTAAAGTTCGGCGCAAACAATTTTTCGTGTCATTTTCAATTAGCTCTAACTTTTTAAGCAATGAATTGTTTTGACTCAAGTTGAACGGTCTGAAACCTCATTTCTTGTAGATTAGGAAGCGGATAATTTTGAAAAAAAACCGACATTATCTTTTTTATATAAGGTGTGAAACAAAATGATGCAAAAATTTCAAAATTTTGATGTTCTGCCATTTCACAATAAGCTATTTTTTCCTTATCGTTTTCAGGTCAAGAGTAAGCCAACATACATATCTCGGGACCTTTTCGCCAGATTTTTTATTAAAGCACTCTGAATTTTTATACAGAGCGAAACGTAAAATGTGTGAAATTCTTGTTGCTGATATTTTTAAATTGTCGTAGTTCGGAAAAGCGGTAAAGCATCTTACTGTGTTTTCCCTCATTTGTTGACATATTGTCGGTGGATTGTTACTCATTAATTTTTTTTAAAAGTAAGTTCCGTTTTTTCTAGTATACTAGCATTCAAAAAATATGATACCATTATTGTTGATACTCGTGACTTATAATAGCAATATTAAATAAAATAACCTTTCTAGAGGTAAAAAGAAATTTAGTGATGTCGTCGCAGATAGCCAGCATCAATATCTCTATACATTTTTGTCATTTTTTGTTTTTAAGGCATTAGAACTTACACAGAGGGAATCAAAATATTCTTATACATTTCGTTAGTATTTTTTTTTAAATCGTCGTAATTCGCGGACAAGTTGACGGATTATTATTCTTATTCTTTGGATCGACAGCATTATCTACAAGTTGTTTCTGAACAAGGAAATTCCAAAAGTGATTACTGAATTACAGGTACGGACTTGATAAAATTAGTGTTCGTGGTGAATGATAATGGGTGGTCGAAAATGAAATCTCATATTTTTTGGTCGATTTTAAGGGTGTTCTGTCATACATTTGTGTTACCTATCGAGCTTCGTTAAAAAGTTACAGGGTGTTGAAATTATAATTTCAAAATTCAAATGTATTGATTATTCCGAAAACGTAAGAGATATTTTACGCAAATTTTGTACGTTTTGACTCCTATATAAGGCCCACTTTTTGGAATAAATAATTATTTTTATTTCCGCCAGTAGCGCGCTTAACAGCACGTCAACATGTATTATTTTAAAAATAGTGGGACGTCACTGGTTTTTCAACAATGTAAATTTAGTTTTTGAATGTCCATTAAAATACTATTGGTTTGCAATATAATTCAAGCCATAAATAATCGAATATTTGAGATTTTTCATCAAAATGAAATTATTTGCGGCTTACTTACATACTTTACAATGGTTTTTATTTATTTACTCGAAAACGGAGCGACGTATTGGAAAAACCGAAAAAAGCTCTTTTCTTTACAGTAGAATGGGTATCAAAAAACTAAGTTTTATTTTGCAAAAAATCAGTGAGGTACCACTTTTTTTTGAAATAATGTAAACCGACGTGCCGTTAAACGCGCCACTGGCGGAAATAACAATAAATTTTTATTGCAAAATGTGTGCCTTTCGTAGCAGTTAAAACTTACAAAATTTAAATCAAATATCTCTTATGTTAATAAATTCAACACCCTGTAACTTTTTAACGAAGCTTGATAGGTAACTCAATTGTATAACAAAACACCCTTAAAATCGATCAAAGGATATGAGGTTTCATTTTCGACCACCCATTATGATTCACCCCGTATATTAATTATGTCAAGTCCGTACCTGCAATTTAGTAATCACTTTTGGAAAACTACCTTGTTGAGAAACAAATTGTAGATAATGTTGTCGATCCAAAGAATAAGAATAATAAACAGTCGACTTGTCCGCGAATTACGACGATTTAAAAAAAATACTAACGAAATTTATAAGAATATTTTGATTCCCTCTGTATAAGTTCTAATGCCTTAAAAACAAAAAATGACAAAAACGTCTAGAGATATTGATGTTGGCTATCTGCGACGGTATCACTCAATTTCCCTTTACCTCTAGAAAGGTTATTTTGTTTAATATTGCCATTATAAGTCACGAGTATCAACAATAATGGTATCATATATTTTGAATGCTAGTATACTAGAAAAAAAGGCAATTATTTTAAAATTTTTTGAATAACTAACAATCCGCAGAAAATGTCAACAAATGAGGGAAACACAGTAAGATTCTTTACCGCTTTTTCGAATTACGAAGATTTAAAAATATCAGCAACAAAAATTTCATACATTTTACGTTTCGCTCTGTATAAAATTTCAGAGTGCTTTAATAAAAAATCCGGCGAAAAGGTCTCGAGATATGGAAGTTAGCTTACTCCTGACCTGCAAACGATAAAGAAAAAATAGCTTATTGCGAAATGGCGAAACATCAAAATTTTGAAATTTTTGCATCTCTTTGTTTCACACCATATATAATCAAGATAGTGTCGGTTTTTTTTTTTCAAAGTGGAAAGGAAATGAGGTTTCAGACCGTGCAACTTGTGTTTAAAACAATTAATTGCTGAAAAAGTTACAGCTGATTGAAAATGATACGAAAATATGTTTGTACCGAACTTTAAGTTGAGCAGTTTAGTTAATTTGGGTTATTTGCTTTCAGCTCGTTTGATAAAACCAAAAATTACAGTGAAATTTTTTGCACAAAAAATAAGTTTTTGAAACCGTTTTTAAGTAATAATGAGTGGGATAGATAAAGAATTGTGGAGAAGACGGCGTTTAAAAGAGAGATGAAAATAATATTTGAAAGAAAATTGGGCGCATAACGACCCACTTTCATATAATTTTTAGAACATTTTGGGATAGTTCAGATTAGTTGCTTTCGGCTCTTTTGAAAAAGCCAACAATTGAGGTGAAATATCTCGGAAGAAATAAAATTTTTCGAAACCATTTTTTTAAAAATTTTTCAAATTTTTTCAATTTCATTCATTTTTCAAAAAAAGATCTATCCCACTCATTATTATTACTTAATAATGAGTGGGATAGATTTTTTTTTGCATTAGTGTGAAAATCAACTTTATAAAATAATTTTTAACCACTTTTTTTGTTAAAATATCTTTAATTTAAACTGTTTTTGATACATTTTTTGGGACTACATAAACTTTCTCTTCATTGATGAATTCTTGAGTTATAAAGTAATTTTTCTTCAGAATATGTGTGATTCAAAAGTTTTTTTTAATGTAAGAATTTTTAGGAACAATTTTTTTAATTTCAAGTTTTTTGAACAGTTCTTAGCTTATTAGAGCGAAAATCTTAGCTATTAGAGCAAATCCATAAAATGCGTTTGTAAAATAAAATAAGTTCATAAACTTATTTAAATTGGAGAAAACAAAAGAATTATAATAATTTTTATAAAATAAAGAAGAAAATAAGATTGAAAATTGAGTGGAAAACACACTAATAGTGAATAAGAAAAAATCATAAAAACAAACATAATTTTTAAAATCAAAGAAAAAGAAAATATGGACCTGTATCTCTCTCAGTAATGTTAAAATCGAGATTCGGTAATTAATTGGCTTTTAGCAATTTATTTATTATTTTCATATAATCATATATTTATATAAATAAACTACTCAACTTAGTTCTGCACAAGCAATTTTTCGTGTCATTTTCTATCAGCTGTAACTTTTATAGCAATGAATTGTTATAAATACTACTAATTTGCACGGTCTGAAACCTCATTTACTCTAGATTGAAAAAGCGTATAATATTGAAAACAAACCCACAATATCTTTATTATACAGGGTGATTCACGTTAATCGACACGGAAGATTATGGCTAAACTTTTAGATTTTAAAAAAGTTTTGTGTATGGAATGGATGGGGGTCTATTGGAAGTAAATTTTAAAATTATTGTCATTGTATACAGGTGGTCCCAAAAGTATAAAATTGATTAAAGTTGTATTTTTTTAAATGATATACCTAGTATATTAATATATTTTCGGTACCTACGGACAAAAGTAAAGCTAGTTTTATTAAGTTTGTGGCATCTGAACCGTACCGTTCTTCAGATATGCGTGATTTTGTGAAAATGCAACATCAAATTAAATGTTTAAAATCTCAGCACTTGGTTTCTTTTCAACCACCAAAATTGGCTGGTGGGCTAATAGTCCATTGGATCTTTTGCGGTGTGTATTAAATATTAACTTCTGTGCACCGAATGTCAATAAATGAACACCAAATTATTGCAAACTTCAAACAGTAATAACTCGTTTAATTTAAATTAGACAACCTGTATTTTATAGTATCATTAGATGCAGAATTTAGTTTCCTATCAAAACTATTAAACATTCCTATAGCTTGGTCTTTGCGTTTTCTTGGAAAATTGATTTTTTCTGAATTTGAGCGGACATAAACCAATTGAGTAATCTACTTTACCTGTTACAATACCTGATTTTGAGAAAGCAAAATTTATTATCATTAGTACTGTGTGTTAACTAGAAAACTTCATTTAGGAGGCTATAAAATTTGGACAGAAAAGGATGGCATAATGAAAGTAAATGGACTTTTGTTTCTCCATTCTTTTCCTTTGACATTTCACAACCAACTAGACGAAGTTTTCTAATGAACTGAATGTATTTGTCAGATATTAATTTATAAGTTACAAAACTATGATCATGAATATTATTTAGCAGTCATCTGAATGTTAAAGTGTCTTTATTTAGCATAAAATATCAAATAAAACAATAAAACATTATATTACAAGAGTTCTTATAAAATTTAGCATCTCTATTACAAAAAAAATATGTGCAATAATAGTGGCAATTTGAAATACAATAAATAACAAATCAACATAAGAGTTAAACAAACAAAAACAAATAGTTATAAAATTTGTTCAAAATGACGACCGTCTGATTCTAAACACAAACGTATTCTGTTTTTAAATCCTTCACTCACATTGCGTAACATATAGGGAGTGATGCTTCTGAAGGCCTCTCTGATTCGTTCCTTCATATTTTCTTTTGTGGTTGGTGGCGTATTATACACGATTCCTTTCACATATCACCATAAAAAGAAATCGGGAGGCGTTATGTCAGGGGTGGTCTATGTTGTGCTCCATTCCTTCCAATCCATCGATTTTGGAAACGAACATTTAAGAATTCCCGGACTTCAAAATGATAATGAGCAGGTGCTCCATCCAGTTGCAGCCACATGGTTTTTCTTATATCTAGAGGAACTTCTTCCAGTAAAATTGGAAGCTGATTTCTCAAAAAATTTAGGAACGACATTCCGTTTAAATGTTTGTCAAAAAAATAAGGTCCAATCACTTTACTGTCCTATTATGCCCCCCCCCCATACATTTACTGACCACCTATGTTGGTTATTAATAACTCTAAATTCATGGGGGTTAAAATCAGAATAATAATGAAAATTGTGTCTGTTAAAAGAACCATCGCTATGAAAAGTACACTCATCACTAAATAGAACTGATTAAAAAAAATCTTCTTGTTCTCCAACTTTTTCTAACACCCACATACAAAAGTCCACTCGTTGGCCAAAATCGTTATCGGAGAGTTCTTGATGTAGTTGTATCTTATAATCGTGATATTTATGTTTTTGAAGAATCCTTGATACGCTTGCTTGGCTAATATTTAAGTTTTGTGCATTTTCTCGTTGTCCGACATGGGGATTTTCAACTACAGAGCCAATAGCGGCTAATTCAGTTTCTTGGTTTTCTGTAACTGGTCTCGTTTTGGCAGTCGTTTCATACTGAACACTACCAGTTTGCCTAAATTGAACCAACAGTCTTTCAAAAACGGCTTTGTTCGGTCGAGTTCGGTTAGGAAACCTTTCAGCATAAACCCTTGATGCTAAAAGACAATTTTGCAAGCATTCTCCTACAATGAAGATCATATCGACTCGTTCTTCTGTTGTGTAAACCAGCATTTTGATTAAATAAAAAACTCCCTGTTAACCACCAATTATAACAGTAAAAAAATATTTAATTTTAAATTAAAAATGTGACAACTAGAAATGACAATAAATTTTGCTTTGTCAAAATCAGGTAACACCTGAACAGACCTGAACAGGTAAATTAGATTACTACATTCGTTTATGTCAGCGCCAATTCAGAAAAAATCTATTTTCCAAGAAAATGCAACGACCAAGCTATAGGAATGTTTAATAGTTTTTGATAGGAAAATAAATTCTGCATCTAATGATACTATCAGATGACTAACAGTTCGGTGGATGTGGACGAACACAGAGTGTACTATGCAGGAACACAAGATGGTAAGTTTCTGAATGGGGTAGGCATTGTTGTCACCAAGGAGATAGCGCAGAGTGTCATAAACTTTGTCCCATTCTCAGAAAGAGTCCTTCTAATACAGATTAACGCCCGACCAGTAAATCTAAAGATCATCCAGATTTATGCCCCCACTGCAGATAAAGATGAAGGGGAAGTTGAAGAATTATACAGGAATGTCGCCCAAATACTCGAGAGGCTACCCAAAAAAGAAGTTAACATCATCATGGGGGACTTTAACGCAAAGTTGGGAGCTGGAGAAAAAACCGAGCTCATCGGGTCTTTCGGTTTGGGAAAGAGGAATGAGAGAGGAGATATGCTCGAAAAATTTACAGACGAACACGGCCTTGTAGTCCTCAACACACAGTTCAAACAACCACCGACGCGTTTATACACATGGAGATCGCCCCTTGATAAACCTGGGAGAATAGTCAGGAATCAAATAGACTACGTACTAGTCAACAAGCGGTACAGAAACAGCTGCTTAAGTATGAGAACCTTCCCGGGAGCAGATATGCGAACCGACCACGTGCCAGTTATCGGAAGATTCAAAGTGGTTATGAAGAAGATAAAGAAAGCTGCTCCATTAAAAGTTAACCTAAGACAGCTGAAAAACGGGAAGATCAAAGAATGTGTAGAGAAAGAGCTGAATGCAGCAATGGCAGAAACAACAGAAGATAGCTCAGTAGAAGAACACTTGAATCACCTGAAAAGTAAAGTGGAACACATTAAGAACACTATTCTAAAGGAAAACGGACAAAGAGTAAGGAAGAAAACCTGAATGACAGATTACATATTAAACCTAATGGAAGAGAGAAGATTGAACAAGAATAACACCATAGAATACAAAAGGATAAACAACATCATAAGGAACGAAATACGAATGGCTAAAGAAAAGGAACAGAAAGAGAACTGTGAGGAGATAGAGGCACTGCAGTTGAAATATGACTACTTTAACGTCCACCGGAAGGTGAAAGTCACTGGACAAAGAAGGAATACAAACTTAGGAAAACTAGTTGACGCTAATGGAAACATCATTGTAGACATTGAAGAGAAGAAGAAGATGTGGACTAGGTACGTAGAGCACCTCTTTGAGGATAATAGAGAGAGCCCCCCAGATCCCCGGAGTAATGCACAGAGTGGGCCAGAAATAATGGAATCAGAAGTGAGGGCAGCTATAGAGCAGAGCAAAGAAGGAAAAGCAGCAGGACCTGACAACATCCAGACAGAGTTCCTGAAACTTCTAGACGAAAATGGATTAAAGAAGATCACCAAACTTTTCAACAACATCTACAAATCAAGTAAAATACCACAAGAATGGCTAGTCTCAGAGTTCATTGCACTGCCAAAGAAACAAGGCGCAAAACGATGTGAAGAATATCGAACGATAAGTCTGATGAGCCGCCTGCTGAAAACCTTTCTCAAAGTCATCCATAAAAGAATATACAATCGATGCGAGAACCTAATCTCTCGAAACCAGTTCGGGTTCGTCAATGCGATGGGAACCAGAGAAGCACTCTTTGCTGTCCAAGTCCTTGTCCAGAGATGCAGAGACGTTAACCTTGACGTTTACTGTTGTTTAATTGACTACGCCAAAGCATTTGACCGGGTTCAACATGGCAAAATGATGGAAATATTAAAGAAGACAGGGATCGATACCAATGACCTGAATATCATAAGTAGCTTGTACTGGGGCCAGTCGGCAACAATAAGAGTCGACGGAGAAACAACTGAGGCCGTCAAAATAATGCGAGGAGTGAGGCAGGGCTGTGTACTCTCACCCCTGCTATTTAACATCTACTCCGAGCAGATTTTTAAAGAAGCGCTCGACGACGAAGAAGAGGAGGGCATCTCAATAAATGGGAAGAAATTGAGTAATATAAGATACGCGGACGACACCATCGTGTTCGCAGATAGCCCACAAGCACTACAACAACTTATCAACAAAATAGCAAGAGTTAGTAATGAATATGGTTTGGACATAAACATACAAATGACCAAAATTATGGTCATTAGCAAAAACAAGATCGACAACATCCAGTTATCCATCAACAACCAACCAATAGAGAGAGTACCACACATCACGTACCTGGGAACACGTATAAACGAGAACTGGGACGCAACTCAAGAAATCAATTCACGAATCGCCAAAGCCACAGCCGCCTACAACAAAATGAGCAAACTCTTCAGAAGCCATGATCTTACACTGGAAACAAAAATGAGACTTCTCAGATGTTACATCTTTTCTATCCTCTTATACGGGACGGAATCTTGGACACTCAATGAAAACACATCCAAGAAAATAGAAGCCTTCGAAATGCGACTCTATCGAAGAATGATGAGGATATCATGGACCGAACATATCACTAATGAAGAGGTACTAAGAAGGATGAATAAACAAAAAGAAATTATGAACACCATCAAGATCCGAAAACTGCAATATCTGGGCCACATCATGAGAAACGACTCCAGGTACTCCTTACTCCAGACAATCATCCAGGGAAAAATCGATGGATGAAGAGGTCCAGGAAGGAGAAGAATATCTTGTCTGCATAACCTCAGGAAGTGGACCGGAAAAACATCAAGCGAACTCTTCCGCATTGCCGTAAACAAAGTTAGGCTCGCCATGCTGATTGCCAACATCCGTAACGGATAGGAACCACAAGAAGAAGAAGAAGAATGATACTATAAAATACAGGGTGTCTAATTTAAATTCAACAAGTTATTACTGTTTGAAGTTAGCAATAATATAGTGTTCATTTTTTTACACTTGGTACACAGTAGTTAATATTTAATACATACCGCAAAAAATTCGATGTACTAGTAGTCCACCAGCCAATTTCGGTGGTTGAAAAGAAATCATGTGCTGAGATTTTAAGCATTAAATTTGATGCTGCATTTTCACAAAATCACGAATATGTGACGAAGGGTACGGTTTAGATGCCATAAATCATAATAAAACTACATTTACTTTTGTCCGTAGGTATCGAAAATACATTAATATACTAGGTGTCTCATTTAAAAAAATAAAACTTTAATCAATTTTATACTTTTGGGACCACCTGTATACAATGAAAATAATTTTGAAATGTACTTCCAATGGACCCCCATCCATTCCATATACAAGACTTTTTTTAAATCTAAAAGTTTAGACATAATCTTCCGTGTTGAATAACGTGAATCACCCTGTATAGAGTGTGAAACAAAGTGGTGCAAAAATTGCAAAAATTTAATGTTTTGCTATTTCGCAATAATAGTATATTGTTTAACGAGTGACGAAAATAGCAGTTTCTCTCGCAAGAGAACAGTTTACCAACCGAGGCGAAGCCGAGTTTGGTAATGTTCTCGAGCGATAGAAAATGCTTTTTTGACGAGTAAAACACTATACTTTTTCTTCGACCATGCTAACATTAAGTCTTCATTAATTTTAAAAACAATCTCTATAGAGTATTTCTTTCAAAAATTAAGGCGCGCCATTGTCAACATGACACCTATACTGTCAATGAGTTCAGTTTGCTCAAATTTCAACTCTTTGATTCACTTTTCCGGGGCCCGGGTAGGCAAAATACACATGTTTTTGTATGATATCACAATTTTCCATGGTGTTTTTATAAGATTAGACCAGTAAAATGTTAAATCGCATTTAATTGGAGATATACAGACGAAATTGGAACAACTTACTTTCGTCACTAGAGACGAAAGTGAACGTTATGTTGATGCTCGTTACTTATAATAGGAACATTAAATAAAATAACCTTGCTAGAGGTAAAGGGAAATTGATTGATGGCGTCGCAGATAGCCAACATCTATATCTCTAGAAGTTTTTGTCATTTTTGGTTTTTGAGGCATTAGAACTTATACAGAGGGAATTAAAATATTCTTGAAAATTTCTTTAGCAGTTTTTTCAAATCATCGTAATTCGCGGACTACTTGACGGATTATTATTATTATTCTTTGGATCGACAGCAGTATCTGCAAATTATTTCTCACCAAGAGAGTTTTCCAAAACTGGTTACTGAATAACGGTAGGATTTGAGAAAATAAGTATACGGGCGGAGTCATAATGGGTGACGCCCGACACGCGTGAGAAAGACGAACACCGGGGATCGTGGCAATACGTTCTACCCCTCTAAGCCTCGTTATAGGAATCTGGGTCGTCCGCCGTTTACGCCAACGCCACCTAGCGCTCAGAGTATGTGACATGTAAACCTATTTTCAACGTTTAATCAACATTATAAATTCAACCACTATCTAAACATATTCAACACACGGTTTAGCATCGTTGATTTAACGTCGAAAAACATAGTTGTTCATTTTCGAAAAAATCAACCAAAAATTCAACAGCTTAAAATCAAAGATACAACTATAAATCAACCGAACAAATGATGATAAGTTTTAAGCGACATTTCGCAACCGCTCATTCGTGACGGTTTAATTACCTATTTGCAATGTTTAATCAACAGGATAAATTCAACCAATATCAAAACACATCCAAAACACGTTTTATCAACGTTGTTTTAACTTCGAAAATCATGATTGTTAACTGTCGCTTATATCAACCTGAAATCAACACGTTAAAATCAACGTGACAACTATAAATCAACGGACCAAACGATGATTCTACGTTGAAACAACTTTTGACTGTTTACTGGGAAGTAAAAGTATACGCACAGCTTTACTTAATTTATAGTACAAAATTCTTAAGTAAACTCGGCTCAGGCAACCCTACAGGGTTTATCGGCGTGAATATTTTACTAACGTGAATTATGAAGTTAATGTGAGTAACTAACTCTCTATTTATATTATTAATATTTATATATATATTTATATTATATATAAACTTACAGCCATATATTTTTTACAAACTAATTTAATTAGGTCCTTAGACGTGGAGAAGATTCAAGCAGCCAATGGGATTCCAGTCGGTTGTGGCAACGTGTTATACGAATAGCCCCAACTGCCTTAAACTTGGGAAAAAGCTACATTAAAACTAATTAAAAAACGTGAAATTAAATCGGACAGAATACCTATTTGGATAACAAAACTATGAAGCAAAAATTACATAAAACTAAAATAACCGATTTTATGACGAACAAAATTTGAGACATTATGTAAGTTATGTTTGCAATGAACATAATTTCGTAAGTCCTTAACGAATTAGTTATTAAATTAGAAAGCAAAAAGATTTGAGAAGGAAATAATTGAGATTACAAGTAGTTACTAAGGTATGTAGGTAAAATACTCTCTACTAGATCTCTTCCCCCTCCGAGCCATCCTCCGCAGTATCAAACTCGGAATCCGAATCATCGGAATGGTCCCCTGGGGAAATTATAAGCTGACCAATATCCGAGTAGTCAATAGTTTACATAGCCCCCATCCTTGATGACTTTGTTCACATGCACAACATATTTTTTCAATTGTCCCCTGCTGTGACTTGACCTACAACATTGCTACACGTTACCAGCACTTTCTCTACAGTCCCTCTTGAATGTTCAATTTATTGACCATAAATCCTTTTACATTGCGACTACATTTCTATAACGTTATACCGACATCAATGGTAAGGTGGCAAACGTAATATTTTATGTCCAGAAGGTTTCACATACTCGTCCAATTCAGGTTCTTTTGTGGTAACGAATAGCCCAAATTTCGCCTTTCATAGCCAGTCAATTCATTTATATTTTGGTCAGGATTTGTGTGGAAATCCCTATAAAGGCTGGAGTGGTAAGAAGCGTTATCCATAATAATTAAGATCGTGAAGGTAAGTTTGGAACTCACCTGGTTTTAAACCATTTTTCGAAATTGACTCTGTTCATAGAGTCATGGTACCATTCTTGGAACCACTTTTAAAAATTAAACTGGTTCCTTTAAGAAAACCGTCTTCATTGCCGCCTCTCACCACTTTTTAACGACATCCTAAATATATATTTTTTTAGATATTAATTAGTACAGTAAAAGAAGCATTAATCACAAACCATCGCAAGATTGTTAGATTTTTCCATTTAAACCCTATGCATATACACTATGACACCACTGAGTAACGGCCGATATAGAACAAGTGAGGAATCTACTTAGTTCTTCAAGGGTCTTCTAAGGTTTGTAATGGTTACTTACTCATTTCTTGCTAACATACGGTCAATAATGTCTCAAAGTTTCTTCATAAAATCGGTTATTTTGGTTTTATTTACTTTTTGCTTCATAGACTTGTTAGCCAAATAATCCTTATCCATCTGAACACCACGTTTTTTCATTCATTTCAACCTACTTTTCCCATTTTTCAACGCATTTGAGGCGCCTTGTAACACGTTCCCACAATCGACTAGAACACCATTTGTGACTTGAATCTTCTCCATCTCCAAGAACGCCAATACGCCATTTAGAATTAATAGCTGTGCTTGCTGATTTTAGCGTTGTGTAGCTATTTTGATATTATGGTTTTGAAAGTTTTTGAGTTAAAGCTTTTGACAAACATGTGTGACGTATTCTATTTTGATAATAATAGAACAGGTAAAAGGTACAGACACTTATTTAAGACCTCCCTTTAATTAGTTTCCTTTTCGTTTCAACCATTTTACATATGATAAACAAAGCAAGAACAAATAAGATGAAGGGTCCAAGTTGTAAAATTAAGGCTTTACATGCATTACAATGGTTTTTATTTATTTACTCGAAAACGGTGCGTCGTACTGAAAAAACCCGAAGAGAGCTCTTTCTTTTATAATAAAATGGAGTCCATTTTTCAAAAGATCGGTGACATGCTGCTTTTTTTCAAATAATGTAAATCGACGTGGTGGTAAGCGCGCCACTGGCGGAAATAAAAATAATTTTTTATTGCAAAATGTGCGCTTTCCGTAGCAATCAAAACGTACCAAAATTCAATAAAATATCTCTTACGCTTTCGGAATAATCAATACATATGCATTTTGAAATTCTAATTTTAACACCCTAAAACTTTTTAAGGAAGCTCGATAGGTAGCACAATTATATAATAGACCGCCCTTAAAATTGAGCAATGAAGAGCTGGTACAGTTGAGGGAAGTAGCTATTACTAATTTTTTTTGAAAATTTTCTTTAGGAATTAATAGAATGGACAAATTAGAAAATTATAGGTGGTGGTAGAACTTAAAAATATTTATAATAATATTGTTACGATTCGCAGCAACGCCGCATGGAAGGCGGGGCAACGCATGGGAGCGTGTTGGTTGGTGGAGCTTCGCGACCTATCCGCGCTGCGTCATGGCTGACACGAGTGATTTATTGCTCGGCTGGCTTAATCTAGAAGGCAGTTGTTTACAACCTTTTTTTTATGTGAGATTATTCAAGAATTCTTATAAAGAACTTTCTAGGTTTTTCTGTAATTTTAGGATTGTATATAAATGCGCATAGAGCGCGCAGTAGAGTAGTCTTATTTTAATCGAGCTATAAGTAAGCTAAAGTTACGAAGCGATAATAGAATGCTATAAAGTGTTTAGTAGTGAGTTATTTCCTAGTCGAATTGTACCTGTGTGTATTTATGGAGTAAATAAATAGTGTTTTCGTGTGAAATGGAACACTGGAATTATCGAACCCCGAGTTCGCAACAATTGGTGTCAGAAGTGGGATTCCAGTGAGAATTTGAGGACTAATATTACTGAACTGTAAGTGAGTGCTTCATTGCCGGACATTACGTGTTTATGCCAGTGACCAGAAGCCAGCATCAAGCCATGGAGGATCAACTTGCCGCCCTGCTGTCCCTTATGCAACAACAGAGGGAAGAACAGGAAAAACGTGATCAAGTACAGGAGCGGTGTTATCAAGAACGGGAAAAACGTTATAAGGAACAAAAAGAAGAGCAAGAAAAACGTTATAAGGAACAAAAAGAAGAGCAGGAAAAACGTTATCTAGAACAGAAGGAAGAGCAGGAAAAACGTGATCAAGTGCAGGAGCGACGTTATCTAGAACAAAAGGAAGAACAGAAACGGTTCAAAGAAGAAATAGTGACCCATCTCGCAGCTAGGGAGCAACAAATGGAAGAAAGAATAATGCAATCAGTTGAATCCGTTACCAGCGTTAACGAATCCATTAACGGCGTTAACGAAGGACTCGAAGCTGTCAACCAGAGGGTTCTCGAACTAGAAAAGAAATTCGGGGAACAACATGAGGACGACACCGTGTCTACAGAGAGTTTTAGCACAGCCAACGCTAAAATTAAGCCTCCCGATTATGACGGTACTACGGCGTGGGAAATTTATAAAACCCAATTTGAAGCAGCTGCAAAAGCTAATGGCTGGTCCGAGCCCCAGAAAGCTACATCATTAGTGGTAGCACTTCGTGGAAAAGCGGCTGAGTTACTCCAATCTCTGTAGGCAGCGGATGAAAGTAATTATGCGGCATTAGTACACACTCTGCAACTACGATTTGGAAATGAGCACAAAGAAACCGTGTTCCAGGCCCAGCTGAGGATGAGACAGCAAAAGTCAGGTGAATCCTTACAAGAATTTGAGGCGGACATAGACAGACTAATTCACCTGGCATACCCATCGGCCCCTGAATCTTTTCAAACGCAATTTGCCGCCGAAAGGTTCATTGAGGGAGTTCGAGATAGTGATATGAGATACCACTTAGGTCTAGTAAGGCCCAAGAATATCAGCGAGGCGCTAGTTCGGGCCCTAGAATTCGAGGCGTCACGAGTGTCATCTAGTTCTTCTCCACGTGCAAGATTGGCAACTTTACATAAAGCGTTGAAGGATCTGGCAGTCAATATCCAAGCCTTGTTGGGAAGACTTCCTCGATCGACAGGCAATCGGTTCATAAAATGTTTTAACTGCGGTAAACTGGGTCACGTCAAGAGTAACTGCCGTATAGGGCAAGAACTCCGTCGCCGTTGTTTAGAAGACCGAGCGGCAACCAAGACCGCCCTAGAATCCAGGAAAAACCAATTCCTGTCAATGTAAGGGGGCAATTGACCGAGCCCGTTAAGACCTCCAGGATCAGTCAAGTCAATCAATCAAGTCAAGCCAATAATTTGGGTGGCAAAAGTGTTACAGAGGCCGGACGCATTAAGGAACAGAAGATCCAAATTGAACATCGACCAGGAAGGTCTCACGAAAATGCCGATGCATTGTCCAGATGGCCGTGTAAAGAAGATAGTCAGCATCGTCGAAGAACTGAGCAGCGTGAGGGACTTCCTTCTGTAAGAAGAACGTCGGTGGAAATAAACGATGGCTGGACTGCACAGAAGTTTCGAGAAGAACAATTGAATGATCTAGATATTGGACCCATACTCTTGGCTAAGACTGACGACAAGAGACCAGAATGGCAAGAAATCGCTGGTAAAAGTCCAAACCTGAAGGCGCTATGGGCCCAGTGGCACTCTCTTAAAATAGAAAATGGACTACTGAAGAGAGCGTGGGAGAGTCCGTATGGCAAGTCCGCAGTCAGTCAGTTGGTTGTTTCTGATAGCAGAAAATCAGATGTACTACAGAAAATGCACAACGGAACAAGTGGAGGTCATTTTGGGGTCAATAAAACCTTGGCCAAAATTAAAGAGCGGTTCTACTGGGTGAATTATCATGAAGACGTCGAATCTTGGTGCCGCAAGTGCGAAATTTGTTGTGCCACAAAAGGACCTCGAACAGGATCACGCGGCCGAATGGTGCAGTACACTATAGGTGCTCCATTCGAGACGGTAGCAATTGATGTCGCGGGACCGTTTCCTCAGACTGAGTCGGGCAATAAATACATCTTGGTCGCCATGGATTACTTCACTAAATGGGCTGAAGCATACGCCCTAGTAAATGAAATGTTCTGCAGATTTGGAGTCCCTCTCGAACTTCATTCTGATCAGGGCCGAAATTTTGAATCGGCTGTTTTCCAGAAGGTCATGGAACTTCTCGGAATTCGCAAGACCAGGACAACTCCTTTGCATCCACAGTCGGATGGGATGGTAGAGAGATTTAATCGGACCATGGAACATTACCTGTCTAAATTGGTGGCAGATCATCAGCGTGATTGGGACCAACATCTACCTCTCATGTTGATGGCATATCGAGGCTCTACGCATGAAGCCACTGGTTATACTCCGGCGAAAGTGATGTTCGGGAGGGAAATGAGGCTTCCTGCGGATTTGATGTATGGAACACCAGAAAAAGAGTCGCTCAGCTCTGAGAATTTTGTGGAGGAGCTTAAGGAGAGGCTGAACAATGTTCATGAGCAAGTCAGGAATAAACTGCGGATATCCAGTGATCGAGCCAAAGCAAGATATGACTTACTAGCTATCTCCCGCGGCTTCCAGGATGGTGATTTGGTGTGGCTATACAATCCGCGGCGAAAGGTGAGGAAGTCGCCCAAACTTAGCCAATATTGGGAAGGACCTTATACAATTATAAAGAAGATTAATGATGTGGTGTATAGGATCCAGCGGACCCCTAGGTCAAAGATGAAGGTCGTTCATTTGGATCGATTAGCACGATACCATGGAACTCTATCTGTTCGGGACGAACAGCCTTAGGAGGAGGGCAATGTTACGATTCGCAGCAACGCCGCATGGAAGGCGGGGCAACGCATGGGAGCGTGTTGGTTGGTGGAGCTTCGCGAGGGAGCGTTGTGTAGCTATTTTGATATTATGGTTTTGAAAGTTTTTGAGTTAAAGCTTTTGACAAACATGTGTGACGTATTCTATTTTGATAATAATAGAACAGGTAAAAGGTACAGACACTTATTTAAGACCTCCATTTAATTAGTTTCCTTTTCGTTTCAACCATTTTACATATGATAAACAAAGCAAGAAAAAATAAGATGAAGGGTCCAAGTTGTAAAATTAAGGCTTTACATGCATTACAATGGTTTTTATTTATTTACTCGAAAACGGTGCGTCGTACTGAAAAAACCCGAAGAGAGCTCTTTCCTTTGTAATAAAATGGAGTCCATTTTTCAAAAGATCAGTGACATGCTGCTTTTTTTCAAATAATGTAAATCGACGTGGTGGTAAGCGCGCCACTGGCGGAAATAAAAATAATTTTTGATTGCAAAATGTGCGCTTTCCGTAGCAATCAAAACGTACCAAAATTCAATAAAATATCTCTTACGCTTTCGGAATAATCAATACATATGCATTTTGAAATTCGAATTTTAACACCCTGAAACTTTTTAAGGGAGCTCGATAGGTAGCACAATTATATAATAGACCGCCCTTAAAATTGAGCAATGAAGGGCTGGTACAGTTGAGGGAATTAGCTAATACTAATTTTTTTTGAAAATTTTCTTTAGGAATTAATAGAATGGACAAATTAGAAAATTATAGGTGGTGGTAGAACTTAAAAATATTTTATAATAATATTGTTACGATTCGCAGCAACGCCGCATGGAAGGCGGGGCAACGTATGGGAGCGTATTGGTTGGTGGAGCTTCGCGACCTATCCGCACTGCGTCATGGCTGACACGAGTGATTTATTGCTCGGCTGGCTTAATCTAGAAGGCAGTTGTTTACAACCTTTTTTTTATGTGAGATTATTCACGAATTCTTATAAAGAACTTTCTAGGTTTTTCTGTAATTTTAGAATTGTATATAAATGCGCATAGAGCGCGCAGTAGAGTAGTCTTATTTTAATCGAGCTATAAGTAAGCTAAAGTTACGAAGCGATAATAGAATGCTATAAAGTGTTTAGTAGTGAGTTATTTCCTAGTCGAATTGTACCTGTGTGTATTTATGGAGTAAATAAATAGTGTTTTCGTGTGAAATGGAACACAGGAATTATCGAACCCCGAGTTCGCAACAATATGAATTTTTAGATTTAATATAATAATAAATTTCGCTTACCTGAAACAAACTATACAATGGAAGTTGACTTTACTAACGTAATGTGAAGTGTGAGGTTTTGTTAAAACACTGTCATGAGGATATAAATTGAAACGTCATTTGTCACAAATGTCAACAAGTGACATTTTTGAGAAACTCTGGGTAACCTTGTAAATTTTGTAGATTATCTTGAGAAATATGGTAAAACGCACTACTTTAGAGTTTAGTCGTTTCTAATCCGAACTAACCTAACTAAAGAATTCCTCATAGAAAAACAACCTGACGGGCCGCTTTATCTTTAACTAACCTGATCAAAGGGAAAACATAACTGAACTAACCTAACCAAAAGAAAACTAGAACTGAACTAACCTAAACTAACCTGATCCAACCTGATCTAACTTAAACTAACCTGAACTAACCTAACGTAACCTAAACCAAACGATTTTTGATAGAAAAACAAAGCGCTTTGTCTTTAACTAACCTGATCAAAGGAAAAATATAACTAAACTAACCTAATCAAAACAAAAATCGAACTGTACTAACCTGAACTAACCCAAATCAACCTGAATTAACCTAAACTAACCTAACCAAAGGATCCCTCATAAATAAAAAAGCGTCCCTGTCGGGCCCCGCTTTGTCTTTAACTAACGTCATCAAAGGAAAAACATAAGTGAAGTAAACTAACCAAAAGAAAACTAGATCTGAACTAACCTGAACTAATTTGAACCAACCTGATCTAACCTAAACTAACCTAACCACAAGATTTTTTATAGAAAATCGCGGCGCCCCCCCACCCTCCCCCCCACGGGCCGCTTTGTTCGTAACTAGCCTAAACAAAGGAAACACGTAACTGAAGTAAAGTAACCTGAACTAACCTAACAAAAAAGTAAAATTATAATATAATTAACTTGAACTAACGTAACCAATAGAGAACTATAACTAACTTATAGACAGGGTGTCCCAGATAAAATGATATACATGGGGATTTCGTAAACGGTAAGAGATACGTTTCAGTTAAATGGGGAAAAAGTTGTGCTGTTCCAAGCCCAATCAGATGCGATATTGACATCCACGATATCCACAGGGGTTTTCAAAATATCGGGTTAAATCTAAAAATTGGGTTTTTAGAAAACCTGCAATAATCTAGCGATCTTGAATCCGATTTTAATAAAATTTGGTAGTTTTTGGGTTATAACTTATAACTGGTAACCAATCGATTGATGTTGACGATATTTTTCTAGACATTTTAGATTTTTTGCAACCATAGTCAACCATAGTTTGTTATTTCTTCTAAAATGTCTAGAGAAATATCGTCAACGTCAATCGATTGGTCATAGTAGATAACCCAAAACTACCAAATTTTATTAAAATCGGATTCAAGATGGCGAGATTATTGAAGGCTTTCTAAAAGCCCAATTTTTAGATTTAGCCCGATATTTTGAAAACCCCTGTAGATGTCGTGGATGTTAATATCGCATCTGATTAGGCTTGGAACAGCACAACTTTTTCCCTATTTAACTGAAACTGTATCTCTTACCGTTTACGAAATCCCCATGTATATCATTTTATCTGCGACACCCTGTATAGCCACCCCCTTAAGGAGTAAATTATCACTAGGTACCCTGCAACCAAGTAGGTATATAGAGTTGAAAGAGCTCTCAGAGTAAATTCACTGAAGAGCGCCATATAAAAATCCGCACAAATTTTTAAATTTGAATGTAATTATATGGGTAGGCTTTAAGAAACAAAAATTGGAGAAAACTATTAAATTAATCAAATCAAACCAAATATTTTCCTTTCACAAAGTTGATCTATTTCATTTTATAATCTACAATAGCGTAAATCACTCTTTTCAGTAAAAAAAATGTCATTTCATAGAGTCATTTTATTTCTACAGTAAAAACCAGTGTTTTTAATATAACACAAATCACAAATATTAAAATTGAGTTAAATAACATTAATGCATATTCTGATGAAGAATTGTATAATTATTTCAAAGAAAAACGACTCCTTATTTAAGAAAGGTGGAGATGTACGACTACAACTTGCAGAAAATGGTGTAATATAATGAAAAAAATATGCAAGTCTGGAAAAAGCTTTTAACTGTTCAAAATGCAAAAAAACAATATTTTATAACATCTGGATCATTCTTCTTTAACTCAAAATTACCCACAAGAACACTAATCAGTAATCACTTCTGGAAAATTCCAGAAGTGATTTCTGAATTACATAATTCTGGAAAACCCCAGATGAGAAACATTTTGTAGATAATGCTGTCGATCCAAAGAATAAAAATAATAATCCGTCAACTTGTCGGCCAATTACGACGATGTTAAAAAAATCTAACGAAATTTTCAAGAATATTTTGATTCCCTCTGTACTTATAAGTTCTAATGCCTTAGAAACAAAAAATGACAAAAACGTCTAGAGATATTGATGTTGGCTATCTGTGACGGCAACACTCAATTTCCCTTTGCCTCTAGAAACGTTATTTTATTTAATATTGCTATTTTAAGTCACGAGTATCAACAATAGTGTTATCATATTTTTTGAATGTTAGTTCTCTAGAAAAAACTGCACTTATCTAAAAATTCTTTGAATGAGAAATAATCCGCAGACAATATGTCAACAAATGAGCAAAAACACATTAAGATTCTTTACCAGGTTTCCAAACTACGACGATTCACAAATATCAGCAACCAAAATTTCACACACTTTGCGTTTCGCTCTGTATAAAAATTCAGAGTGCTTTAATAAAAAATCTGGCGAAAAGGTTCCGAGATATGGATGCTGGCTTACTCCTTACCTGAAAACGATAAGGGAAAAAAGCTTATTGCGAAATGGTAGAACATCAAAATGTTTTCACTTTTGTATCACTTTGTTTCACTTAAAAATTTACAGCTGATCGAAAATGATACGAAAAATTGCTTGTGCCGAGCTTTAAGTTGAGCAATTTATTGGTGAGAATCAGAACAAATTTTATGAAGAATACAATTTCTGACTTTAAATTTCATTCGCTATTCATCTCTCATATTAGTAATTAATAAGATAATATCATTATATATATATATTTATATATACAGGGTGTCCCAGAAACAATGGGACATATTACTATAGCGTGTTACGGCTTGAAAAAATAGAGCGATTGAGCTTACTATGGCTTATAAAAAGTAGCTACTTTTTATTCTACAGGATGTGAAAGTTCTTTTTTTAATTCTGTAAATTGGCAATAAATCTCACAGTTTGGCAGCTATTGATATGAAATTTTTCACGAGGGTGTTTTTGAGTACGACAAACCTACCCGGAATGTCAACTTTAAGCTAATTTGTAGGCGGCGCCACTTACGTGGCATGCGTTTCTAAAAAACTAGCATAACTTTTTAACTGACCCCCGTAGCTTAAATATGTTTATGAAATTGAAAAGGCTGGTTACTTCTTCAACAAAAAGGTATACTTGATAAAAGTGCGTATCTCTCACTGTTTTCCAGATATTTTCATTTACATTTTCCAGTGCAAATGCCATGATTTTTTCGTAGTAGTTAATTCGCCGTTTTTATGAAAAGTAGTAGTAGTTGACCTAACAAGATATTTTCTTTAAGTTTGGCGTTAAAGTTGTTTTCTAGTTCAAATTTATCTTCGGAATCATTAAAAATAATTGCTAGCTAATAGTTTTTGTAAAGTCGTCTAGATATTAATTCATAATGCCTCGACACAATGAATTTACCAATCTTGACATGAGAAATATTGTCTGCGTGTATGCTCAAACTAATTATAAAAGTCGTAGAGCTGCTGAAAGGTATTTAGAACTCTATCCAAACAATAGGCAACCTGATCATAAAAGTTTTAAACGAATCTACGACAGATTGGGTGAAACTGGCTCTTTTAGTTCTAAACCTGACAACGGAAGACAAAAAAACTTGACCGTGGACCAGGAAGAAGTATTAGTTCGTCTAATGGAATATCCAGGATAACACGAAATTAAAAGTTATATCCCTATCATTTCACTCCTGTGCAAAATTTATTGCCGGGAGATTATCAACCCAGAATTGAACTATGCAACTTTTTTCGCGAAAAGCAGTATCACGATCCTTATTTCTTCAACAAAATATTATTTACGGACGAGGCAACATTTAACGGCGGGGAATATTCAATTGGCGAAACAACCATTTTTACGATGTAGCACAGCCTAGTTTAGTGAGAGAACATCATGTCCAACATGAATTTTCTATTAATGTTTGGTGTGGTATTTTGGGAGACAGAATTTTGGGACCTGTTGAACTTCGTGCAAGGCTGAATGGAGAACGTTACTTAAATTTCTTAAGAAACGAATTACCTATTCTTTTAGAAGATGTTCCATTGGCTTTAAGGAAAGAAATTTGGTTTATGCAAGATGGAGTCCCTACCCATTATACCAGACAAGTATAGGAATTTTTAAATAACAATTTTGTCCATCGATGGATTGGTCGGGGTAGTGAATATCCTTGGCCAGCAAGAAGCCCCGACTTAAACCCCTTAGATTTTTTTTTCTGGGGATATGTGAAATCTTTGACATACAAAAACGTACCCAACAACAAGGATGAACTATGGAATAGACTTCAGGAAGGAGTAAATGTAATTAGAAATAAAAACCAAACTCTGTTCAAGGTGCGGCAAAATTTTGGCTTGAGACTTAGAAAATGTGAGCGGCCAACATTTTGAAAATTTACTTTAGTTCAGTGATTTTCTTTAAATTTAAATATTGTAGTTAAATTAGACATTTGATAAAATGTAAGAGAAATTTAAGATGTAATTAATGCCCTAATAGAACGTGTTTATTAAAAAATGCATGATTGACTACATACTTTGATTTCCACAGCACTCGCACAGAGTTTTATAGTCTTTTTTTTAATGAACACAATTAAATTTTTTTTTTCTACAAACGTCAAATAATGACGCATTTTACGCTTTCATTAGACAAACGAAAACCTAACCATTTTTGAGGATCAGAATGTGAGTTTACTTTTCCGCGCGTTGCCCAGGACAGCAAGCGAAAAAGATTTTATCGCTTGCTGTCAACAGCAACTACCACCACTCAACCAATTATTTAAAACGTCATTGTCACTTTTATTTAAATTTTCAGATTGTGACTTCAGTTATGCTCAGTTGTGATTCACATTATTTGAAATGGATCGTTTGCAGAAAAAACGTTGTATGCATTACGAGCAAAAAGTAACTTTTTTGCTCTCGAGTGATTGCCGCTCTCCGCTCCGCGTCGAGCGGCAAACTTCACTCTCCGAGCAAAAAAGTTGTACTTTTCGCTCTTAATACATAAATAACTATTTAATAGGGGTTGGGTCAATAAAATATGCATTGTTTTATTACCGTTTCTTCAGAACAATGCCGTTTATAATAATTTGCCGTTTACAAAAGATCATTCAACGCACCGGAAAATGTAATTGAAAATATCTGGAAAACGGTGAGAGATACGCACTTTTATCAAGTACACCTTTTTGTTGTAGAAGTAACCAGTCTTTTTAAATTCATAAACATATTTAAGCTACGGAGGTCAATTAAAAAGTTATGCTAGTTTTTTTACAAACGCATGCCACGTAAGTGGCGCCACCTACAAATTAGCTTAAAATTGACATTCAGGGTAGGTTTGTCGTACTCAAAAACACCCTCGTGAAAAATTTCATATCAATAGCTGCCAAACTGTGAGATTTATTGCTAATTTACAGAATTAAAAAAATAACTTTCACACCCTGTAAAATAAAAAGTAGATACTTTTTTATAAGCTATAGTAAGCTCAATTGCTCTATTTTTTCATGCCGTATCTCGCTATATTAATATGTCCCATTGCTTCTGGGATACCCTGTATATATTATATCATAATATCATAATTAATAAGATAACAGGCCTCACATTTTTCAAGTAAAATTTCTCATGTATGTGGAGTTAAAATTAAAATTGTTGGCCGGAACTAAACTTGGCCTCCCGGGTTTTTTGCACCCCTACGCCTATAGGTAGGTTCGCCCCTGCCTGTTTACCAACATAGGTGGATAGCAGCTGGGAATATTTTTTCAGGCATGTGGTTTATGCAGAAATGGAAAAAATCTGGTTCTTTGCTCCAGCTCTGCCTTAAGGACGCCCAAGATCCAAAAAAAACTTTTTTGTACAACTTAAGCCAGAAGAGTAATTTACACCACTTTAAGAATATTTTACTCTGTGGATCGGGGCAGGACAGGTAAGGGCGGTGAGTCAATAAGAAGGAACCAGCCTCGTTACTAGATAGTTTCAGATATGTCCCATTGCATTCTGCCAGGATAGAACTGTGCAAGGAATCCATAAAAGACACTTCGGAACAGGGTACAATTTACAGAAAAATGGTGCACAATATTATGCAACCGATAATAGCGCAAAAGGACTTGAAACTCTTACGTTACGATGTTCACCACGCTTTGCCCAACACCGCAAACGCCCTCATCGGGCGAGCGGCTCACATTGCAGTTTTGGACTCCGAGATTTTTATAGAGAAATTTATGGTGGTCGTCGGTATTAAATACTTCCGTTAATTAAGTAGGTACGTAGGCCTTTTTATAGTTTTGTTTTCTATATTTTAAATAAAATTATTATAAAATAATTTTGACATTTAAATTAATTGTTACCTGCACCTCAACACTAAACAACACAAAGCCAATTAAGGAAATTTAATTTCAACGAGTTGGTTAGCAGAAATCTTGAGTTGGTTTGTTTATGGTGTGCACATGCTTTTTTGCATTTGATCATGCGTGCGGGGCGCCCAGAGTTTAGGAAATTTCCAAACGTTTCGCTTATGTAGCCCAAGAAAAATTATGAAAAAATGACCTGATGTGATGCCCAAAAGTAGCTGAATCGGAGGTTTCGCAGATGCAATATTTCCGGAGATAGACTTCGTCGCGTCGGAGGTCTTTTTAAAGTTGCGTTTTTGGACCATTTTTGAAAAAAACTCTTTAGTGGTTAATTTCATTGGAACTGAGTGTGTTACATTTTTAGGGGATTGCAAACGACCCATTTAAAAAAAAATTAAAATGTCTAAGGGGGGGGGGGGGGGGAAGAATTACGACTATTCTCATAATTCTCAACTTTGACCGCCTGTCACATGAGAACGCCTGGACCGATTGGAATGAATCTAGCGGTGCTAGTGCTGCCTTCTTCTTAATCACCAGAAAACTACTAATTATACTCAAAGATGCATTTTATTACGTTTTAAGTTGTTTCATATCGATTTCTACTGGTTTTAGCTGAAAGCATAAATTTACACCAAAAAGACAATAATAATATTCAAATACGCGTTCTAGGACTTTTTAGGTCGTTTTACGTCGATATCTACTGGTTTTATCTGAAAACATAAAATTACAAAGATGCATTTTAGGACATTTTAAGTCGTTTTCCGCCGATTTCTACTGGTTTTAGCTGAAAACATAAAATTCCATCAGTAATAAATAACAAAACTTCCACTAATAATACCAAAAGCGCTTTTTACTTCATACTGTATCATTTAGAACACTTTTACGTACTTGATTTTAATCCGGTAAATAGCTTTTTACAGGATTGGATATCGTAATAGTATATTGTTTAACGAGTGACGAAAATTGCATTTTCTCTCGCAAGAGAACAGTTAACCAATCGACGGGAAGCCGAGTTGGGTAACGTTCTCGAGCGATAGAAAATGCTTTTTTGACGAGTATACTTTTTCTTCGACCATGCTAACATTAAGTCTTCATTAGCTTTAGAAACAATCTCTATAGAGTATTTGTTTCAAAAATTAAGGCGCGTTATTGTCAACGTAACACCTCCACTGTCAATGAGTTCGTTTGGTCAAATTTCAACACTTTGATTCACTTTTCTGAGGCCCGGGAAGGCAAAATATTCATGTTTTTGTATAATATCACCGATTTCCATTGTGTTTTATAAGATTAGACCAGTTAAATCGCATTTAATTGGCGATATACAGGCGAAAATAGAACAACTTACTTTCGTCACTAGAGACGAAAGTTAACGTTATGAGATTTTCTCTCACTAGAGACGAAAGTTACATTTTCGGCTAGGGCAAGGTATGACGAAAGTTATTTATTTTTACATGGTCGTAGAAAAAGAATTTTACAGTATTGAGTACCGGCACATCTTCTGTAAATCCATTGAGTCCATGGTAACCTGTACCGGTACCAGTACAGGATACCGTAATGAAACTCTTTGTCAAATTAGCGGCTTTGTCAAAAATATATTCGCCTCGCATAAAATTATACTTTTCCTGTTTTTATTAAGTATGAAGTCAAATGTTGTACATCATACGTCCGATAACGCGATACAGTAGTCGTTTCGAAATCCATTGAAACATCTTTCTCCTACTGTAAAACTATATTTACAGGACTTGTATCCTAAATAACTATTAAGGCGTTCTAAGTAGTTTTAAGTCGATTTCTACTGGTTTTAGCTGAAAACATAAAATTACACCAAAAAAACCATAATCCTACTCAAATACGCATTTTATGACGTTTTAGATCGTTTTACCTCGATATCTAACCTGAAAACATAAAATTACAAAGATGTATTTTAAGACGTTTTAAGTCTTTTTCCGCCGATTTCTACTGATTTTAGCTGAAAACATAAAATTCCATCGGAAAACTACTAATAATATCAAAAACGCATTTCAAGGCGTTTTAAGTAGTTTTACGTCGATTTCTACTGGTTTTAGCTGAAAACATAAAATTACACCAAAAAAACACTAATGGTACTCAAATACGCAATTTAGCACATTTTAAGTCGTTTTACGTCAATTTTTACTGGTTTTAGCTGAAAACATAAAATTACACCAAAAAACCACTAATTATACTCATATACGCATTTTAGCACGTTTTTAGTCGTCTTACGTCGATATCTACTGGTTTTAGCTGAAAACATAAAATTACTCCAAAAACCACTAATTATACTCAAATACGTATTTTAGCACGTTTTAAGTCGTTTTACGTAAATTTCTACTGGTTTTAGCTGAAAACATAAAATTATCCTAAAAAACCACTAATATACTCAAACACGCATTCTAGGACGTTTTAAGTCGTTTTACGTCAATTTCTACTGGTTTTAGTTGAAAACTTAAAATTACACCAAAAGCCACTAATTATACTCATATACGCATTTTAGCACGTTTTTAGTCGTTTTGCGTCGATATCTACTGGTTTTAGCTGAAAACATAAAATTACACCAAAAGCCACTAATTATATTCAAATACGCTTTTTAGCACGTTTAAAGTCGTTTTACGTCGATTACTACTGAGTAGATAAACAAAGTATTTATCGGGACAATTTCAAGGTCACAGGAACATTCCTGAGCCTCCTAGATAACGCTAGACGAGGTCGCTAGACGTTGACCTTGAAAATCGCGCTCATGACCTTGAAAAGTGACCTTGAAAATCAGTTGACCTTGGAACTCAGTTGACCTTGGTCCACACACGGACATTCCACCTTGACACCCATGCTAAAACTTCCAAGGTTCATGCAAAACGCGTTTTTCACATTGGCTTGAGCGGGAAACGTGTCGCAGCAAGCCGAGCTACCTTGCCGACGAACGTGGCCTCGAAAATCGTCAGTCCACGCTAGTCACTGACCTTGAACGCCGGTGTAACCTTGTCCACACACGGACATTCCACCTTGACGCCCTGCTAAAATTTCCGAGGTTCATGCAAAACGCCTTGACGTTTTTCAAATTGGCTTGAGCGGGAAACGTGTCGCAGCAAGCCGAGCTACCTTGCCTTGGCCTCGAAAATCGTCATTCCACGCTAGACCATAACTTTAAACGAACGCCTGGACGAGGTCATACTGTAAAATCAATCTCGAACCCGTCAGTGAGACAAACGACCATGTTCGCATCAAGCGACGGATCTACGTGCTAAAATTTCCGAGGCAGTAGAATATTCATACAAAACGCCATGACGCTTTTCAAGTACAAAGTTTTGCATCGTTTAGCCTTGAGCTCGCGCTAGACAAAAAATATTCATGCAAAACGCCTTGACTTTTGCGAAGGCTTTACATTGTAATTCAGCGAGAGAGGAATTTCATGGCCACATGTGAGGTGAATCAATCCTTTGTCACACTCAGATAAGAAAATCAGAATTTGCTGACGCTTCAGTACATGTTCACTGCTAAAGCTTTTACCTTGAGTTGAGCTCGCTTAACCATGAAAATCCTGGTAACCTTAAAAAGCGACAGATGCGCGTAACCTTGAGCAGGCCTGCTGGCTCGATTCAGAGTATCTCATTTATTAAGAGTACTAAGCGCCAAGCAATTTTCAAGTACACCTATTTAAGGCTTCCACATACCTACACGACCCACAAACAAAACGCGAGGTGAATCAATCCTTTGTAACACTCAGATAAGAAAATCAGAATTTGCTGACGTATTTTATACAAAAAAAAATCACTTTCAAGAATGCTTAACAATTTAGAGATATCGCCAAACACTTTTCCTAAAAATCGAGTTTTCTCCGCAGCAATTTGGCATATACGTTTAATCATTTGCCACCCCACTGGTGACAATTTACCTCCGATTCTCCTCTAGGGTACGATCGAAATCACTTCCTAATAGCGCTTAACCATTGCGAGATATCGTCAAAGAAACAAAAAATCGAGTTTTCTCTGTAGTAATTTGACTATCAAATACATCAGCCACCCCACTAGAGTAGTTATCCATTAATCTCTTAATAATTTCTGGCATCCTTCAAGATCAGTTTTCTTCAGTCCTATTGTTCTCCTCGCAAGCTTGAAGCGAGAGCTTCATTTTACCTTGACGGGCAGCTGGAAACCATGAAAAGCGACAAATGCGCCTCTTCTTGAGCGACTGCTGGCTCAACACCTCTCAATTATCATCCCCATTTACATCATGTTCACCTATCTAAGACTTTAATTCCTGGTTAAATATATCTAGGAAAACCAATATTACAAAGTAATAAATTAATTCGCAAAAATCGAGCGTACAAAGAAATGACTGCAGCCGCTGGCAACAAAGAGGCCGCAGTCTTTTTTCCATTAATGGTAACCAAATGTGATTTTTCATTTTATTTTGCTAAACGTGGGTTTCTGAACCTATCCTCAACAAGCCGGTCATTTTCCGTACAGGTAATAAACGTAAAATCAAACATTTTTTACCGTTATAGGTACTGACAAAATCGACATGTCGTAACTTTTTTGAACTCTAAAGTGCAGTGTTATAAACGTGAGTTACCTCTACCCCGAGAGTTAACCCCGCTGTGTTTTCTCCCTATACTCGAGGCAGAGTAATTCGACTTTATAAAACCAGGTATTAAAAGAATAAAAATTGTACTCTAATGGTTATAGTATAAATTATTAGATGTAAAATATCCCATAAGTTCGTCCCACTGTACGGTAGTGAGGCATCAAACTTTTTTTTTTTAACCTGCCTTATTTTTATGTTTTACCGTTATAATAATAACACGACGATATCGATACATCATAACAATCGAGACATTATTGAACTATTAAAAGAATCAAAGTTTAATACGACTATAATAATTAAGTTCGAAATTTTTCCATATGGTCATCCCACTGTGTTATTCATTCTTCAAGAGCAAACAATAGGCATCGCAATTTAAACACTAAGATAAGCAGCCTCGAGTTATGCATCGCAATTTTAACATTAAGATAAGCAGCCTCGAGCGTCGAGCGATAATATCGGAATTTGCTGACAAGTTGATAACAGGGTCAGCGGGTTAGTGGCGACCGCGACTGTACAGTATGCATTTAGTAAAGCGTTATTTTCAAGCTTATATCGTTCTCTATGTGCGTTTGCTCGAACATCGTAAACAAAAGAGTATTAAGAAGTATAATGTGAAAAGTGCGCAGAACAGTTTAATTCAAAGTGCTTCTTAAAGCGTGAAGTGTTCCGGTTGCCGAGAAAAGAAACGTGCATTAGTTGTATTAGTAATTAGCACGGGAAAAAGCAGGTTAGTTGAACTATTTTTTCTCAAATCAGTGAAACTAATTATCTATTATTTCTAGCTTCGGAAATCTAATGAAAGGTCTTGTAAAAAGTGATTGGAAATCAGCAGTACAATATCTGAAGATTCTTGTTCAAAATGTGCATGAAGTGTCCCTAATTCTGAAAAAAAATGCGTATTAGTTGTGTGTCAAAAAAAAAACTACAGGTCAGTTATTTTTTCTCAAATCTATTTTTAAATTTTTATTTCTAAATAATCTTTTTTTCTAGCGAGTTTAATTCAGGAGCTACAGGAGTCTAATGACTTGTGAAAAGTGATTGGAAATCAGCAGGACATTATTGGAAGATCAATGTTCATAACTGTAAAAGAAAATTGAAGAAGCCACACCAAAAATTAAAACAAAGAAGTACCATGGAAAATTACAGGTTAGAAGTCATATTTTTACAGGAGTCATACTAATTTATTATTTTTTCTAGAGTCAGCGTTACCGCAGAAATTATGGAGGGGAGCTTGATACTGGCTGGCGGTCCAGGCTGCCGGGACGCAGTCCGCCATTGGAAAAATTTGGAAACGGGGTGGGTGGACGGATGAGGGGAGACTATGTACTTTGTAAGTAAAAAAAAATTATACCAGATTTTGACATTGAATAAAAATTGAATCAACTTTTCAGGTGGGCTTGGCCTCGTCTCAAAAATTAACCTTCTCAGATGGAATTAGCCTTGTCTGACAAATCAGCCTTCAGAAAATTTACTTGGCCTTGCCTGAAAATCGAAAATTGAATCAACCATGAGGGGAGACTTTGTAAGTAAAAAAAAATTATGCCAGATTTTGACATTGAATAAAAATTGAATCAACTTTTCAGGTGGGCTTGGCCTCGTCCGGAAAATTAACCTTCTCAGATGGAATTAGCCTTGTCTGAAAAATCAGCCTTCAGAAAATTTACTTGGCCTTGCCTGAAAATCGAAAATTAGCCTTGACAGATGGTCTTGTCCTCAAAAGGCGGCTGTGAAGGGAAAACCTCCAGTGAGTTTTATTTCAGGTATTTTTTTTTTTAATTCTGAAAGGTCTTATTTATATCAAAGTAAACTTTTAGATATATTTTCTTAGAATTCTCATTACTTTGCACTAGCTCAGGGACGAAAACTTGCAAACCAGGCGCTTTTTTAAGTATAAAAGGATATGACTTGAGGAGACATTGCCATTTTTAGGGAAATATCGTCGTTTGTTGGCTCTGTCCGTATCTCCCAGGTCATTACAACTTATTATTAGCGACCTAAGAGACTATGAAGTAAATGAATCTTTTCCGAGAGTCATGCCCCTTTGCAGCGTGGACTTAAAAATTTGGAGCTAGTTAATAAAAGCGAATTCCAAAACTCACCGGTGGATCCACCGGTTAAACCGGTTAGCTACCATTTCGTTTCAATTTTCGCCATATACCAGAAAGTGACCGTTTCTAAATTAACCGGTGGAATTGTCGGTTCGCTACCGGTAGCCCACCCAATGTACCGGTCTAGAGAAGTGGAATTTCGCTTGATTAAAGGAGAAAATGTCAGTATTGACAGTTCGTGCCCGAGGCCTTTCTATAACCAAACATAACGCTAAAATGTTTTTACAGTTTACAGTGTGAAATTTAATTTAAATTTTATAACCAAATCTAAATTTAAATTTTATAACTACCTAGTCGTGTTGTTTATTTTTGGAGGTGGTAATAATTAATAATAGTTGTAAATTGTAATGGACGACTCGACATTGAAATCGTGGAAGCCGGTTTTTGGAGAGGATGGGTCCATTTTAAGAACTGGTTCTAGTTCTTCAAGACATTTATAGTAGGTACCTAGAAGCTCATAATCATAATGTATCTTGAACTAAAGCGTTTACCTATTAGTAGGAAGGAAGAATTATAGTTCATCGTTTGTCTGAAAAAAAATCATTTGAAGGCTTTCGCAAATAAGAACAATGCTAATCTTGAAAAAAACATGGCGGACAAGTCCTTACTCCTTAAGGCCAGAATCTCATTACAGGCACTCTACCTAATTCCTACTAAGAGAAGTAATGGGTAAATTAGGCAGTCCAACGACCTGTCAAAGTCATCTGTCGAAATTTTTGTTTGGACCATAGGTTTCGTGCAGGTGACGTCACAATTTGAACCTGGGGCTACAACAACATAACCTCACCCATTTAAAATACATGTACATTAATGACATCTTGGCATTTAATTTCATTTTTTTCAATTAGCTTAAATCGAATGAAACTTAAACTTTGCTGGAGGCCTTCTAGAATCATCATTCTTGACAGTGGAGCAAAAAAGAATTACCTTTCTGCCGAAATAAGTGGTAAGGAGACCAATATTTTGTGGACTAGATATACCACCAAGCTTTTTATGCTTCAAAACTACTTCAAATTCAGACAAAGGAGCATGGAAATGGAAGTTTGGCGTTCCCAGTAGATTATATTGCCATAAAAACTAGAGAGGAATGGATTGTTAAAAGGTATAATGATTACTTGGCTAGAAGCTGGAATAAGATATTTAAACATTTGTAGGTGTGAATTCTAAGTCATATACGCCCTGGACTTGAAAATCGTGCACCAAATCCAAATAAGTGAGCACTTTTGTGTCTACAAGGAAATAATTATAAAAAAATTGATGGGTGTGGTCAGAAATAGATAACACGAACTATAACATTTTGAAATACTCGAAACCTTTTTATGCCTCAAAACTACTTCAAATTTAGACAAAGGGGCACGGAAATAGAGGTTTGGTGTTCCCAATTGATTTTAGTGCCATAAAAACTAGAAAGGAGTGGATTGTGAAAAGGTATAATGTGATTACTTGGCTGGCAGATGAAATAAGATTTTTAGAGACTCGTAGGCATGAATTCTGAGTCATGTATGCCCTGGATTTGGAAATTTTGCACTAAATCCATATAAGTCAAGCACTTTTGTGCCTACAAGGCAATAATTGTAAAAAAATTTGGTGATTGCTGTCCTCAGAAATAGATAACACTTGAACTGTGCAGTGATAATTAAGGCAAAATAATTTTCATAGCCTACCAGACCACAACCTTGGTGATTAGTTAAGAAGATGTGGTATGTAAAATAAATTGTAAATGTTTCTCCTCAATTTAATATAAAAATATTGTTACTTTTGAGGTTATAATTGTTTATCAAAGAATTCAAAACAAGACCTGTCTCCTAATGGAACACACATTTTATTAAAACAAACACTTATTCAAGATTTTCTTCAATACAGTTTCACTGCTACTACTAGAATATAAAAACATATCTTTAAATTATATAAATAAATTAGGTACCTACTTAAGTAAACATGTTTAAAAATATATGCCATGAAGCCCATTTGCTATCTTTTTTTTTAATATATCCTTGGATGTCCTTTCGTTGAGTCACATACTACTTGGTGATGATGATTCATGTCCTTAAGTACTTATAGTTATGGTGGTTAGCAGGTTTAGGACAATGAAACACCCTTGTAACTCGAAAAACTGACTACATTTCGATGTATAATTCATGTCTTCTTCAGGGCTATAACACATATAAAAGAACACACTAGTTAATCAAAACAGCAACAAGCAAACATGATCACCTACATACTTGTACAGCTGACAACAAAGTATGAATACATAGTGTATGTCAGCTATACAAGTATGTAGGTGATCACATTCACTTGTTGCTGTTTTGATTAACTAGTGTGTCCTTTTATATGTGTTATAGCCCTGAAGAAGACGTGAATTATACGTCGAAACGTAGTCAGTTTTTTGAGTTACAAGGGTGTTTCATTGCCCTAAATCTGCTATCCACCATAACTATTACATACTACTTATAAGGAATGACTTCCATTTCCTTACTTGGCTACTTATTTGTCATTTCCGTACTCTACAACAACAATAAAGCTATTAAGGTATTAAAAACATAATTCCAGTTAAACAATTACAAAAAAGAGCTAAAATAATATGATTGGAACTGTATGTTAAGCACCATTGAGGGTATTATTTTTAACTTAGGCATCTACTTAGTATTATTGTATCCTCCTTGGCGTTGGTGAAGTTACCCACTATGAAAATAAACATTGCAAAGTAAAAACAAACAAAATTTTGATTTTAGCATTTTTTATTCCCAAAATATTTGGAGTTGAAATAATGAGCTACTTAACAGTTGTTCCAATCACTCAGTGCTCAGGTATCAACAGTGTGATTTGAATGTACATTTTTAAACTGTACCTGAAGCAGATGAGGGTCTGTGTAGCCAGAATCTGCAATGTTCCAATTTTATTTAATTCCTGTTCAGTTATGCAGCAATGTTATCCAAAAGTTCCGACCTGGATATGGGAAATGTACTGCTTAGATCAATTCACTTTTGTTCCAGGGTAAATATCTTAACAAATATTATAGAAAAACGGATTTATATGCATAAACGCAGATTTTCTCCATTTACGTCAATGTAATTTTTTGAGGTTGTTTTACCACCAAGTTCAATGACAGGTCACGTGCTGCACGAAACCTATTGACATATTAAATAGAAAAACAAAAACATATGTATATAACATAAACACACCTTGTTTATGTTTACCATCGCTTCTTATAAGGTTTTGTGAGGTTTTTCGAATTTGTATAACTTTTTAGAGCTTTTGTTTATTGATAAATTAATTTAGTAATCTTCCTGTAACATCTGTAGATATCAAGGTATGTAAACACAACCTCACTTGTGAAGATTTTTAGTATTGCATTGTGTTTACAAATTGCTTACCTACCTATAGAAGATAACAATACTTTAATATTTATTTGCAGCACCAAATACTAATTGTGCTGCCCGAATAATTTTGAACATTTTTTACAAACCATGTAAAATGCCATCATTCTGTGGTGTGGTTCTTTGTAGTAATCGGGGAAATAGAGACAAAGTAGGCTTTTTTTGGGTTGCCTGTTGTCTTAACTCTAGGTCATAAAAAACATTTAATTGATCTATCCAAGGAAATACTTAAAAGTGTGCTCTAAGCATTTTCTAAAAGGTAGGTACTTTAAGTAGGTAATTTTAGAAACTGTGATTTTTATACTTTGCTTTACTCTAGGAAAACCAGCCAAATTAAGTGACAATTTAAATCCTGACTGGGTTCCTTCATTGCATATGGGATATGAAAATGAAAGGCCTATTAAATCAATGTCAAAATTTATCAGGCATGAAAAAAGATTAAGAGTAGTTGAAGACGTTGATAAAAAGGTAGAAGTAAGCAGTACACTCAGTACAATTTAACAACAGCTTTAAGAAAGTTGTTTAGTTATAAGTATTGTCTTTACAAATGTGTGAAAGGAGAGACTGTATTTTATAACAATCATGAATGTCTTAAGCGACATAATTATTAATCCCGTAAGTTTTTCGAAATTTGGGTGCCATATTTTTTATTATTAAAATTATTTTACGACTTTCAGAGACAGTGTGAGGCTTTAGAAGAGGAAGAAGGGCCCTCAACCATGCAGTCCACCCCCAGGAGATCGGGAAAAGATCTCGACATTTTAAGGAGGCTGATCGAGGGCGCGGACATTTCACCCTTTGAGAGCCAGTTGGAGAATAGTGAAGAACATTTTAGTGAGGTGGAGACTAGTGAAGGGGATAGTATTGGGGACTATATTAAAACTATAAGTGGTACCATTACAAAAAAGTGCAGGGAGATGAGAAAGGGAATTGAGAAATGTAGGCAGGAAAGAAGAATTCTTAGGAAACGGGACAAGGTATTAGTTGGAAGGATAGAGAAGTTGGAGAAGGAAATGAAACTAGGTGGAAAGGTTATCTCCCTAGTCTCCTCTGCACAAAAATTGTAGCTTGGACTTGTCCTCGGACGGCGACTGATAATACCCAGTAAGTTAAAAGTTTTTTGAGTATAACTTGGGATTTGTTTTTAATTATTTTACGATTTTCAGGAAAACTGCGAGACAAGAAACTTGTAAGGCTGCTCGGGGGGAGGCATGTGAGAGCCCGTTCGGGGACTTTGTGCAAGGATTTTTCAGTGAGGTGGAGACTCGGTGAAAAAGTGATTAGTGGCCCCCGTATATAGTTTGTAGTTTGTAATAAAAAATATTTTAAACTTTTTTTTTTTAATTTTACTGTAAATGTAGCTTTTTTTTTAATAAAATTAATTTAATCCTTTTTTTTGTTTCACTGTAAATGTGAGTGACGTCGCTCATATTCAAAAATGGAGAATAAATCTTTTTTTATATTAAAATGGTTGTTTTTCTAATGACGTAATATAGCTTTAATTTAGTGTAAGAGCCATGGTCTTAATACTAACGTGAATCTAGCGTCCCCGGCGCCAGCGCTCCCCAGCGTCGGCCCCATAAAAATACCTGCATTGTTGCCAAGTTGTTAACTTTTATTAGTATAAGTGGCCTATGGTCAAATTTAAAAAATATGTATATTGTGACTCGTCTAAGGTTCGAGGGTTCATCCAGCACATATACGTACTATTTAAAATAGCATATTACGGGCAAGTTCCCCCACCCTCGAAAATATATAATTCCCTATTTAAGCAAAACCCGGCTTTGTGACACATCCAAATTAAGACTGTTGATAGAACATAAGGTTCTAAATAGAATTCTGAGGTCCAGTTTGCTCAAAATTATAGACGAAGGCTCAATCCACCCCCGCCCTCGAAAACATATGATTCCCTTTTTAAGCAAAACCCGGCTTTGTGACACATCCAAATTAAGAGCGTTGGTAGATAATAGGGTTCTAAATAAAATTCTGAGGTCCAGTTTGCTCAAAAATATAGACGAAGGCTGAATCCACCCCCACCCTCGAAAACATATAAATCCCTATTTAAGCAAAACCCGACTTTGTGACACATCCAAATTAAGAGCGTTGGTAGATAATAGGGTTCTAAATAGAATTCTGAGGTCCAGTTTGCTCAAAAATATAGACGAAGGCTCAATCCACCCCCACCCTCCGAAATATATAATTCCCTATTTAAGCAAAACCCGGCTTTGTGACACATCCAAATTAAGAGCATTTGTAGATAATAGGGTTCTAAATAGAATTCTGAGGTCCAGTTTGCTCAAAAATATAGACGAAGGCTCAATCCACCCCCACCCTCCGAAATATATAATTCCCTATTTAAGCAAAACCCGGCTTTGTGACACATCCAAATTAAGAGCATTTGTAGATAATAGGGTTCTAAATAGAATTCTGAGGTCCAGTTTGCTCAAAAATATAGACGAAGGCTCAATCCACCCCCACCCTCCGAAATATATAATTCCCTATTTAAGCAAAACCCGGCTTTGTGACACATCCAAATTAAGAGCGTTGGTAGATAATAGGGTAGTAAATAGAATTCTGAGGTCCAGTTTGCTCAAAAATATAGACGAAGGCTCAATCCACCCCCGCCCTCGAAAACATATGATTCCCATTTTAAGCAAAACCCGGCTTTGTGACACATCCAAATTAAGACTGTTGGTCGAACATAAGGTTCTAAATAGAATTTTGAGGTCCAGTTTGCTCAAAATTATAGACGAAGGCTCAATCCACCCCCACCCTCCGAAAAATATAATTCCCTATTTAAGCAAAACCCGGCTTTGTGACACATCCAAATTAAGACTGTTGGTCGAACATAAGGTTCTAAATAGAATTTTGAGGTCCAGTTTGCTCAAAAGTATAGACGAAGGCTCAATCCACCCCCACCCTCCGAAATATATAATTCCCTATTTAAGCAAAACCCGGCTCTGTGACACATCCAAATTAAGACTGTTGATAGAACATAAGGTTCTAAATAGAATTCTGAGGTCCAGTTTGCTCAAAATTATAGACGAAGGCTTAATCCACCCCCACCCTCCGAAATATATTTTTCCCTATTTAAGCAAAACCCGGCTTTGTGACACATCCAAATTAAGAGCGTTGGTAGATAATAGGGTTCTAAATAAAATTCTGAGGTCCAATTTGCTCAAAAATATAGACGAAGGCTGAATCCACCCCCACCCTCGAAAACATATAATTCCCTATTTAAGCAAAACCCGGCTTTGTGACACATCCAAATTAAGAGCGTTGGTAGATAATAGGGTTCTAAATAGAATTCTGAGGTCCAGTTTGCTCAAAAATATAGACGAAGGCTCAATCCACCCCCACCCTCGAAAACATATAATTCCCTATTTAAGCAAAACCCGGCTTTGTGACACATCCAAATTAAGAGCGTTGGTAGATAATAGGGTTCTAAATAGAATTCTGAGGTGCAGTTTGCTCAAAAATATAGACGAAGGCTCAATCCACCCCCACCCTCGAAAACATATAATTCCCTATTTAAGCAAAACCCGGCTTTGTGACACATCCAAATTAAGAGCGTTGGTAGATAATAGGGTTCTAAATAGAATTCTGAGGTGCAGTTTGCTCAAAAATATAGACGAAGGCTCAATCCACCCCCGCCCTCGAAAACATATGATTCCCATTTTAAGCAAAACCCGGCTTTGTGACACATCCAAATTAAGACTGTTGGTCGAACATAAGGTTCTAAATAGAATTTTGAGGTCCAGTTTGCTCAAAAGTATAGACGAAGGCTCAATCCACCCCCACCCTCCGAAATATATAATTCCCTATTTAAGCAAAACCCGGCTCTGTGACACATCCAAATTAAGACTGTTGATAGAACATAAGGTTCTAAATAGAATTCTGAGGTCCAGTTTGCTCAAAATTATAGACGAAGGCTTAATCCACCCCCACCCTCCGAAATATATAATTCCCTATTTAAGCAAAACCCGGCTCTGTGACACATCCAAATTAAGACTGTTGATAGAACATAAGGTTCTAAATAGAATTCTGAGGTCCAGTTTGCTCAAAATTATAGACGAAGGCTTAATCCACCCCCACCCTCCGAAATATATTTTTCCCTATTTAAGCAAAACCCGGCTTTGTGACACATCCAAATTAAGAGCGTTGGTAGATAATAGGGTTCTAAATAAAATTCTGAGGTCCAATTTGCTCAAAAATATAGACGAAGGCTGAATCCACCCCCACCCTCGAAAACATATAATTCCCTATTTAAGCAAAACCCGGCTTTGTGACACATCCAAATTAAGAGCGTTGGTAGATAATAGGGTTCTAAATAGAATTCTGAGGTCCAGTTTGCTCAAAAATATAGACGAAGGCTCAATCCACCCCCACCCTCCGAAATATATAATTCCCTATTTAAGCAAAACCCGGCTTTGTGACACATCCAAATTAAGAGCGTTGGTAGATAATAGGGTTCTAAATAGAATTCTGAGGTGCAGTTTGCTCAAAAATATAGACGAAGGCTCAATCCACCCCCGCCCTCGAAAACATATGATTCCCATTTTAAGCAAAACCCGGCTTTGTGACACATCCAAATTAAGACTGTTGGTCGAACATAAGGTTCTAAATAGAATTTTGAGGTCCAGTTTGCTCAAAATTATAGACGAAGGCTCAATCCACCCCCACCCTCCGAAAAATATAATTCCCTATTTAAGCAAAACCCGGCTTTGTGACACATCCAAATTAAGACTGTTGGTCGAACATAAGGTTCTAAATAGAATTTTGAGGTCCAGTTTGCTCAAAAGTATAGACGAAGGCTCAATCCACCCCCACCCTCCGAAATATATAATTCCCTATTTAAGCAAAACCCGGCTTTGTGACACATCCAAATTAAGAGCGTTGGTAGATAATAGGGTTCTAAATAAAATTCTGAGGTCCAATTTGCTCAAAAATATAGACGAAGGCTGAATCCACCCCCACCCTCGAAAACATATAATTCCCTATTTAAGCAAAACCCGGCTTTGTGACACATCCAAATTAAGACTGTTGGTCGAACATAAGGTTCTAAATAGAATTTTGAGGTCCAGTTTGCTCAAAATTATAGACGAAGGCTCAATCCACCCCCACCCTCCGAAATATATAATTCCCTATTTAAGCAAAACCCGGCTTTGTGACACATCCAAATTAAGAGCATTGGTAGATAATAGGGTTCTAAATAGAATTCTGAGGTCCAGTTTGCTCAAAAATATAGACGAAGGCTCAATCCACCCCCACCCTCCGAAATATATAATTCCCTATTTAAGCAAAACCCGACTTTGTGACACATCCAAATTAAGAGCGTTGGTAGATAATAGGGTAGTAAATAGAATTCTGAGGTCCAGTTTGCTCAAAAATATAGACGAAGGCTCAATCCACCCCCGCCCTCGAAAACATATGATTCCCTTTTTAAGCAAAACCCCGCTTTGTGACACATCCAAATTAAGACTGTTGGTCGAACATAAGGTTCTAAATAGAATTTTGAGGTCCAGTTTGCTCAAAATTATAGACGAAGGCTCAATCCACCCCCACCCTCCGAAATATATATCTCCCTATTTAAGCAGAACCCGGCTTTGTGACACATCCAAATTAAGAATGTTGGTAGAACTACGTATTCTAAATAGAATTCTGAGGTCCAGTTTGCTCAAAAATATAGACGAAGGCTCAAACCACCCCCATCCTCCGAAATATATATTTCCCTATTTAAGCAAAATCCGGCTATGTGACACAGTAGGTTATCTCCCTATATTGGTAAGCCCTGGTCAATGTCAAATTTGCATATACATTTTACGATGAATGAATTATACGAATAAAGACGGAATTATTAGGTATGTTCTAAAGCACAAGGAAATAACCGTTCCAAAACAATTCCAGAATCCCTTTGCTTCTAAGTAAAGTACTTCAATTTGGGAGAATTGTTCCGGAATGATTAACCCTGGCGGATTAGAACAACTCTATTAGTGACAGAGCTGTATTTACAGTCTGTTGCTGTATTTACGTACAGCGACAGACTGTATATGCTTTCACTGCCAGTCTAATTTAGGTTTTAAAGTGTTTTCCGGGCGTTGAAGCCGTGCTCCGTGGTACTTTTTCCTGCCTAGGAATTCCTATATAGGCAGGAAGAAGTTCTATTGGACCACGGCTTCAAAGTCCGGAAAGTACTGTACTTGTTTTTTGATGCACATATTTTGATTTTTTGTATTTTTGTGTGTGACAAAAAAAAAAGATATTAAAGTATGACCTAGTATTTATTAATTAAATTTGTATATACATATAATTCTTTAATGCACTAGGCTAATTACTACATTAATTTATTATTATTATTATTAAAACTAAAAACGTCAAAAGATAAGAGGATCCAACTATGGCGTCGTCGTCAAGCTCGGTCGTCAAACTGACCCGTTCTTCGTTGGTTTCAGATGTTAACTGCAACTTTCCGGGCCTCTATCGCTTCAGATTTGTGACAAACAATTTAATGGCCTACGCTCCAGATGTCCTATATATGCAATGCGTTTATTTAGATGGCAAAAACGAAGTCAACTTCGATATTATATCGGATATTATGCACAATCGGTAAATTATTTATCGATTGATAATTCTGCAAAATTTCGAGCGCGTAAAATATGCAGCACGTGGGAAATACGTAAGAACCCAACTTGCAGTTAGCTTCCTTTTTGGGACCTAAATAAATGCAATGCATAGGACTTCTAGAGCGTAAGCTTTAATATTCCTTGTTTGAGGGTGGTATGTGTTCCAACACAGAGTCAAGCCAATTCCAGACCGTCAGAAATCTGATCATGAAACGGTGATGCTATCATGCGAATATTTTCGGTTGTTTTCTGACCGTTCCAGACGGACTTTACTCTGTGTTGAAATAGGCCAGGCCTACTATATTCCCTGAAAAAAAAAAACTGGCTCTATAATGAGCGTCTTAGAAACAGGTCTGATGGAGATGGAGATGGCCCTAGTTTGGCTTTGAACTCGAAATTTAGCTAATTCTTGTATTTTTACTCGAGATTTAACAAAATTCCGAATTTAAACTCGAAAATTAATGCACTGCTAAGACATATTACAACATAATAACTATAAGATGGTTCAGTTTCCATGGCGGAATTTTCGTGAACTGATATGGTATTTTTTTTTTCAAGCGTCACCGACTCAAAGTATTTTGTTTGTTTTTTCAATACGCGTATTTAAAGTGGGCTTTCTAATTCTGAGACGAAAAAGTAGCAAAAAAGCCCCAAGCAGTAAAAGTAATATTTAACTCCTAAATGTTTGAGGCAGAAAGTTCATTTTTTACTTCTTACTCTTGCGTTAAGCCTCACCCACCTTTTTGCATGGGCTATCCGTTCGTTGTTGGAAAAAGAATTTCACACTACTCACAGTAAAATTACAGTGAATAAAAACTTGCCCTAGAAAGGGCTCGGACGAATCGACCTAGCTGACGTTTCGGCAACTTTTCTGTTGCCTTCTTCAGAACTATCTAAAAACAAAACTCTAGAATAATGTAATTCAAAAATTATGCCTATTATTTTTTGTAAATTACGAATAATTTTTGTAAATTGTTATTCGCAATAATTTTTTTGCGAGTAGTGCGAAATTCTTTTTCCAAAAACGAACGAATCTCCCAAAAAAGTGGATGAGGCTTAACCCAAAAGGAAGTAGTAAAATAAAAAAAAAGTAATCTCAAAAGTCACCGCTACTGTCACTGTCATGGTGGAGCATTTGAGAGGTTACTACAAGAGGTAGCACTTTTTTTAAATTGACGAGCAGTTCGAGCTTCATCAGTCTATAAAAATCCCGAAAAAGAAACCGTTACCACCCAAAAGAGGCACCATCTTAGCTTTTACGTTGTCATTTTATTAACAATCAATATTTGCAAATTGCTCATCAATATAGCAAATATCGCTACAAAGGAGCCCACGCAGAAAATTTCTACTTGCTAAGTTTCTCGGATACATGGCTTGCATAAGAGTCATTTTCTTTTTCGATTTACTTTCTAGTTTTAGTTTACGTAATTAAGTTTATAAACGTGACATAAGGGGCACTCCCCTAGATCCATTTTACAGCAGCCTACATCGAAATACCGCTTGCATTTAATGCATTGAATTGCCTGATCAACATTGTTTATGTTTTGTCCACATTTTAAACACTTTGTTTTCATATCTTGGGATGCATTTATTAGTAACTTTTTAAAGTTACACCGCTCTTCGTCTGGCGAAAAGCTTTGGGAAATGTTCATATTTGAGAGGATACATTTAATAAAATGTAGAACGTAGATACCGCAATTATGAGAATCCGTTTGAATTTGATGTTCAATTTTTTTTATATGCATTTTTCGCAAGTCTATAGCAGAACTAGTCTTTGAAATAAACTGTTTAAATAATATTAACATTTTACTTGATTTTTCAATACTTGATCCGAAAGGATCTATGAAACAAAATGTACTATTTATGCAGTCGGCGACTACCAAAGTAAAATGATTTTTATATAAAATCGGAATGATATTTATCTTTTTGGTTGTGTCGCAGAAGAAAGCGTCCATAAAAAATTCTGATGTTAATGAAGTTGGTTCAAAAAATATTAGATGAGTTTGAAATATTGACCAAAGTTTTATGTCATCGTTGGGGTAATAATTGTTTAATACTTTTGCGCATATGAAAAAAACCATATTTGAAAGCCATTCATTTGGATTTAACGTAGTATAGTCCTCAATTGTTAAAGAAAAAGTGTTATTATATCGTCCGATGACGTACTGACCTAACATTGTATTATTGACGTAATAATCTGAATTTTCTATTAACCCATTTTCTAAAACGTGAAATGATTGTTTATTTTGGATGAAATATGATTTAACATTAAAATTACTTGTACATAGAACACAAATGTAAACAAACTTTGAAGATTCGATTCCCGATATTTGTTTTAAATTTTCATCGCATTGAAAGTGGATCCACCTATTGCAAATATCGCACCTTACCCAATTTTTTATTGTTTTGTCTTCAAACTGTTTGCAATAAGGGCAAAAATCCAAAACATGCGATGAAAATTCCAATAGTAATGTTTGTAATTCTTTACCAAAATCTTCGATATTGATATTTCTTAGATAATCAGATAAATAAGAATCTTTGGATTCTGTTAATTGATTTAAAAAATTGAGGATCAATAACGAGCCGTCGTAAGGTAAACTGACTTTTTGAAATGTCAAGGTTTGGACCTTCCATCCGATTTCATCGATATTTTTATGCCCAGCGAACAAACATTTCGATTCATTATACTTCTGAAGTAAAATTAAGAAATTGAGGAGAATGTCGTTGTTTTGGTCATTATAATTCCCGTAGGGATCAAGAATAGTTAATATTTTATTATCTAGATTCACTCTAAGTAAAATCCATTTCTCTTCTTGGTGGAAAAGGGGGATAAAAATAACTTTTTTGAAAGGTAGCGTTTTTCCAAAATATAAATCTTTTTGAAATTCATATAAAGATGATTTTGCCTCCCATATTTCAACTTTTGCTGAATTAATGCTATTCTTCTTTTTGAAAATTGCAGAAAGTATGTTAAATATTTTCATAGGTATAACTGAAACTTTATTTTGTCCTGCCAAAAGATTAAATTCCTCGGAAGTAATAAAACGATCGCCTTTATAAAATTTATAATAGCCAATGAAATATATTGCATTATGAAGTTCGTGGTAGTACTCTATGGAATTCACCAAGTGGTTTTCCAGAAATGATAATACCGGGTTATTTAAATTGGAATTTAGTTTAGAAACTGAGTAACATGATGATTTTTGCAAATGCTTCAAATACTTTCCAGTAAAATATGAGAATTTGGGTTTTTGTTTTCGATCCCACTCTTCAACGCAATCTATTTCGGTTGGAAATGCTTCCAATTGTTCCTCCTTCTCATTTTTTGAATCTGTAATCGGCTCTAATCTGTTTTTTGGAATATCAAATTCTATTTCATGAAATACTTTCATGACATGTTTTCTTACTTTTTTTATAAATGCAGTCGATCTAATTTTTTTTTCGTTTTTTAATAAATTATGCTTTAGGAATCCAAACCATCGTTCAACAAGGGCATTGCTCACTCGCTTTCCTGTTACGATCGAGGACCACAAAGGGTAAAACGCCATATACCTTTCTAGCAAGGTTTTTAAAAAGTCTTCGTTATAGTACTTATTTGGCACACCTGTGTGTATTAAGGGCTCTTGAAGTTTACATTTTTCATATATTTCTTTGAAATAGACATAAAAACTAGAAGATTTCCTAAGTTTCTTTCTGCAAAATTCGTCTTCTTTGTGGCAGCTGTTGCCGTTCGCGGCCGTCATATTCAGTATCTTCTCTTCAGTTCGGTCAACATTAAATGATTGGATACCCCGTATGGCTTCTTCCAGTAAAGACGTCTCATATTTTGATGATAAAATAATGCAAGCAAACGTAAACCAAGTAGTGGCCTCATCAAATGTTTTTACTCCGAATCCTACCGCTACTAAAGATATTGTCATATCTATTACATGCTTATTTTGGTCCAAATATTTCTGTTCTTTAATCAAACAGACAATATTTTTTATAAAATGTGCGCAACATAAGGATATTATAACACAATTGCGGGGAAGCTTTCTTTTATTTTGAGCCACTTCAAAACACATATTGATATAGTCTACTAATTCCATACTATTAAATGCTCTTGAAGCGGCATATAATGTAGCCAGGCTAAAATCTGAAACAAAGATGTCAAAATGTGGCAAGCATTTATTTTTTTTGCAATATTTGATATAACGTACCAAAAAGTCCGTGATTGTAGAAGTGTCATGTTCTGATGACACCATTTCCAAAACAGGACAAAAGCTTGATTCATGTAAGCTGACCACCCCGCAATAATAAAGTATTTTTTTCTTGTCGGTCTCCCTTATAATTGCTCCAGTGGCGTCAAAATAAAGTATCCTATCTTTAGATTTATTTGAAATTTTTATTTGTTCTAAGCTGAATATTTTTATGTTTAGAGGAATCGAAACTTGTTGAATAAAGTTTCCATGATCCCGCATGTATAAAACAATATCGAGAATGTAGTCTTTATGTCTAGATGACATATTTCTAGCTTCCGAACGAATTTTTCTGAGAGTTGGTTCCATTTTAATGTTTTGTAAGTTTCCTCTTTTTATTTGGTCTTTATCGGCCATCGCTATTGATTTTTGCCTATATTCAGATGCAGACATATGTTTCATCTTAGCTCTAAGCACGAATCTCTCTCCATATTTTACCTGGTCAGTTACCTTATAGGGATGGCAGAAGTTCAGTGACGTGCTGAATACTTGTACAGTCATTTTGGAGGAATGGTTTGTTTCGATTACTATTTTAAAATTTTTGCATTTTCGCTTATTATTTCTACAATAAGCAAGAACCGTGATGCTTGTATTATTTCTATATTTCACCCTGTAAAATGCAAGATTGCAACTATTGTTTACGTAAGCATTAATTAAACTTCTTATCAAATTAGGATATTCGCTAGATATCAATTTTCCGTTTTTAGAAATACGCATCCATTGCTTTTTGGTGATAAAAAATGTGCCTTCCAAAATGCGACATTGTGTGTAGTTTGTTCGTTCTATATCAATATGGGAAGCTGGGTGGTTATTACGACTTCCTAGCGGGAGAACTATACCCTTGTTCCTGTTGTTACTCAAAGAAAGTGTTCTGCTCGCTACGATTTGGCTCGTGTCTGAACTGTCTGTTAAGTTGCTTTCATTTTCATTATTTATTAGTTCTACAGAGGATTCATCGGTCAATTGAGAATTTAAGTTATGTTCATCTAGGTCACTGTTCGATGCAATATATGTCTCTTTACTGGGAGTTTTACTCCCAGTGTAATTTAAATCAAATTCTGATTTAGTAGTCACATCTATATTTTCCATCGACATTGAAAATGTTCTGATATCATTAAGTTCTAGAGGAGTAAAGTTCATACGTGTAAAGTTCAACGGTGTAAAGTTCTGATCATCAGTACAATATTCATCAGTTAACTTCACACAAGTTTGTACCGTGTCATTCATATCAATGTTGGAAACAAAATTGATGTTGGGGTTCTTTAAATTGATACTGTCACTTACAAAGGGAGAAGTTTTATTTGAATTCTCACTTTTGGGTTCGTGATTTTGACAAAGTTCCGAATTTGCATTTTCAATGTTCGCTAGAGAAACAAACCTGTGAATCGGCTCATTTTCTTCTAATAATTGTACTTCATTTTCTGAATTATTACGAGATAAACAATGCCCGTATTTTTCCCTAAGGTGTTTTAAAAGAGCCCGATCCTTCTCCATAGCAGAAAGATTACTAAACACCGTGTTTTCAGATTGTTCTGAATTAAAGTAACTCTTTATGTTTCCAGTATTCCTTTTGATCACGCAGAAAATCCATTTCTTTTTTTTCAATCTAACTTTTGGATCTACAATATCTTTCACTAACTCATTATAAAATGTATGGTTATAAGAAATACTTAACAATTGGTCATAATTAATATCTCCTAAAACCAACTTGATCTTACATGCAATGTTGGACAGTTTGCGATCCATGTTTACTTGGCCACAAAATAGTAATTTTATTTACCTAACACTGAAATTTCTTAAATAGTTATCAAAGCGATATGATAATCAAACTAAAATATGTCAATTTAAAAACTTACTTTGTAAAATTAAAGAACCATCCAAAAAAAAATTAACTCAAACAAAATCAAGTAAAAAGAGTAATGAAAGTCAAAAACGAAGTAAATACAAGGAATTCCAAAGAAACAAGCTAATTTACAATCGAATGCAAGTATAGAGAGTAAGAAAAAGAGGGAATATCATCGAATTAAGAATTTCACCATCCACTAAGACAAATGCCGTCAGCCACCACCTACTCCTATCTCCTATTACAACAATACGGTTCGTGCCAAAGCGCCAAAGCCAAAACCCAAAACCGACGATCGTCGCTATGCGCTCTTCAAGCCAAGTCGCTGCCCTGAGGTAAACCTCTCACGATTTTCGTGGTCGAAGTTAGGCCGTCAGGCGGCCGCTGCCTTGCTTTGCAAAATTTGTTGATTGCCGCTTTGCAGAAATGGATGTCAAATATACAAGTTACAGGATACGAAACCTACCAGGCATATCGCGACTGAGAAAGAAGAAAGAACAAATGTACGGCGCGACGCATTAGTTAGTCCACTTTGCGTAAGACACAACAGACAAGAGTCTAGTCAGTGCAGTGGTGAATAAGTGATTATTCCTAACAGCTTTTTTTCATTCTTATTTTCTTTGGTGCTATATTTCGTCTATTGAGTTTAGAAATAAACTGCTCAACACCTCAACTTAAAGTTAGGCACAAGCAATTTTTCGTGTCATTTTCAATCAGCTGTAACTTTTTAAGTAATAAATTGTTATAACTACATTTTGCATGGTCAAAAAACCTCATTTCCTCTAGATTAAAGAAGCGGGTAATTTTTTGAAAAAAAAAACGACTTTATCTTTATAATATAGGGTGTGAAACAAAGTGGTACAAAAATTGCAAAATTTTGATGTTCTGCCATTTCGCAATAAACTTTTTTTTCTTTATGGTTTTCAGGTAAGGAGTCAACATCCATATCTCGAGACCTTTTCGCCAGATTTTTTAATAAAGCACTCTGAATTTTTATACAGAGCGAAACGTAAAATGTGTGAAATTCGCGTCGTAATTCGCGGACAAGTTGACGGATTATTATTATTCTTTGGATCGACAGTATTATCTGAAAATTATTTCTCACCAAGAGAATTTTCCAAAAGTGGTGACTGAATTGCAGGTTCGGACTTGACAAAATAAGTATACGGGCGACTGATAATGGGTGGTTGAAAATTAAATCTCATATTCTTTGGTCGATTTTAAGGGGGTCTGTCATACAATTGTGTTACCTATCAAGCTTCGTTAAAAAGTTACAGGATGTTTAAGTTAGAATCTCAAAATGCATATGTAGGTATTGATTATTCCGAAAGCGTAAGGTATATTTTATTAAAATTTTGCACGTTTTGACTGATATGGAAAGCGCACATTTTGCAATAAAAAATTATTTTTATTTTCGTCAGTGGCGCGCTTAACAGCACGTCAACATATATTATTCGAAAAGAAAGATGGACGTCAGTGGTTTATCGAAAAACTAAATTTAGTTTTTGAATAAAGAATTCTATTTAGAACGCGATGTTCTATCAACACCCTTAATTTGGATGTGCCACAAAGCCGGGTTTTGCTTAAATAGGGAATTATAGGTTTTCGAGGGTGGGGGTGGATTCAGCCCTCGTCTATATTTTTGAGCAAACTGGACCTCAGAATTCTATTTATTACCCTATTATCTACCAACGCTCTTAATTTGGATGTGTCACAAAGTCGGGTTTTGCTTAAATAGGGATTTATATGTTTTCGAGGGTGGGGGTGGATTCAGCCTTCGTCTATATTTTTGAGCAAACTGGACCTCAGAATTTTATTTAGAACCCTATTATCTACCAACGCTCTTAATTTGGATGTGTCACAAAGCCGGGTTTTGCTTAAAAAGGGAATCATATGTTTTCGAGGGCGGGGGTGGATTGAGCCTTCGTCTATAATTTTGAGCAAACTGGACCTCAGAATTCTATTTAGAACCTTATGTTCTATCAACAGTCTTAATTTGGATGTGTCACAAAGCCGGGTTTTGCTTAAATAGGGAATTATATATTTCGGAGGGTGGGGGTGGATTGAGCCTTCGTCTATATTTTTGAGCAAACTGGACCTCAGAATTCTATTTAGAACCCTATTATCTACCAACGCTCTTAATTTGGATGTGTCACAAAGTCGGGTTTTGCTTAAATAGGGATTTATATGTTTTCGAGGGTGGGGGTGGATTCAGCCTTCGTCTATATTTTTGAGCAAACTGGACCTCAGAATTTTATTTAGAACCCTATTATCTACCAACGCTCTTAATTTGGATGTGTCACAAAGCCGGGTTTTGCTTAAAAAGGGAATCATATGTTTTCGAGGGCGGGGGTGGATTGAGCCTTCGTCTATAATTTTGAGCAAACTGGACCTCAGAATTCTATTTAGAACCTTATGTTCTATCAACAGTCTTAATTTGGATGTGTCACAAAGCCGGGTTTTGCTTAAATAGGGAATTATATATTTCGGAGGGTGGGGGTGGATTGAGCCTTCGTCTATATTTTTGAGCAAACTGGACCTCAGAATTCTATTTAGAACCCTATTATCTACCAACGCTCTTAATTTGGATGTGTCACAAAGTCGGGTTTTGCTTAAATAGGGATTTATATGTTTTCGAGGGTGGGGGTGGATTCAGCCTTCGTCTATATTTTTGAGCAAACTGGACCTCAGAATTTTATTTAGAACCCTATTATCTACCAACGCTCTTAATTTGGATGTGTCACAAAGCCGGGTTTTGCTTAAAAAGGGAATCATATGTTTTCGAGGGCGGGGGTGGATTGAGCCTTCGTCTATAATTTTGAGCAAACTGGACCTCAGAATTCTATTTAGAACCTTATGTTCTATCAACAGTCTTAATTTGGATGTGTCACAAAGCCGGGTTTTGCTTAAATAGGGAATTATATATTTCGGAGGGTGGGGGTGGATTGAGCCTTCGTCTATATTTTTGAGCAAACTGGACCTCAGAATTCTATTTAGAACCCTATTATCTACCAACGCTCTTAATTTGGATGTGTCACAAAGTCGGGTTTTGCTTAAATAGGGATTTATATGTTTTCGAGGGTGGGGGTGGATTCAGCCTTCGTCTATATTTTTGAGCAAACTGGACCTCAGAATTTTATTTAGAACCCTATTATCTACCAACGCTCTTAATTTGGATGTGTCACAAAGCCGGGTTTTGCTTAAAAAGGGAATCATATGTTTTCGAGGGCGGGGGTGGATTGAGCCTTCGTCTATAATTTTGAGCAAACTGGACCTCAGAATTCTATTTAGAACCTTATGTTCTATCAACAGTCTTAATTTGGATGTGTCACAAAGCCGGGTTTTGCTTAAATAGGGAATTATATATTTCGGAGGGTGGGGGTGGATTGAGCCTTCGTCTATATTTTTGAGCAAACTGGACCTCAGAATTCTATTTAGAACCCTATTATCTACCAACGCTCTTAATTTGGATGTGTCACAAAGTCGGGTTTTGCTTAAATAGGGATTTATATGTTTTCGAGGGTGGGGGTGGATTCAGCCTTCGTCTATATTTTTGAGCAAACTGGACCTCAGAATTTTATTTAGAACCCTATTATCTACCAACGCTCTTAATTTGGATGTGTCACAAAGCCGGGTTTTGCTTAAAAAGGGAATCATATGTTTTCGAGGGCGGGGGTGGATTGAGCCTTCGTCTATAATTTTGAGCAAACTGGACCTCAGAATTCTATTTAGAACCTTATGTTCTATCAACAGTCTTAATTTGGATGTGTCACAAAGCCGGGTTTTGCTTAAATAGGGAATTATATATTTTCGAGGGTGGGGGAACTTGCCCGTAATATGCTATTTTAAATAGTACGTATATGTGCTGGATGAACCCTCGAACCTTAGACGAGTCACAATATACATATTTTTTAAATTTGACCATAGGCCACTTATACTAATAAAAGTTAACAACTTGGCAACAATGCAGGTATTTTTATGGGGCCGACGCTGGGGAGCGCTGGCGCCGGGGACGCTAGATTCACGTTAGTTTGTCCCCATAAGTAAGTCTTGAAGACCTGAAAGAATTAGAAATAACTAGAATCCTCAATAACAATTTTTCTTTATATCTATCTAATTGTTTTGACGATCTAGAACAATGTAGTAATTATCAAAGCCCTATTATCAAAACCCTAGGTTCTCTGTTGATACCCTTTATCTAAAATATATGCAAGAAAATAAAAACTAATTATCTCGTAACTAGCCTTTTATTTTCAATATTTTCCAGTAAAATAATAAAATCATAATAATAATAAAATTATAAAATCGATTTCGTTAATACAAGCTGAGAAGTGTCCCATTCGAGTTGCTTACATTCCCATCACCTATTAAAAAAATCCTTAACCATAACACAAAATATCATATTTCCTATAAGCTAAGAAAATAATCCAACATAGCTTCCTATAAATCTTCTAAATTAGAAAATCAAGAGCGCCATTAAGCAGCTCGGAAATTAGATAAGGCAAAGTTTTCATTAATTGGGCCCACCAAAATTAATATAAAGTTATTATTTTTTTATGTATCAGCAATGTCCTTGTTTGGGTTTGGTTTGTAACTTAATGAAAAGCTCACATACATACCTTTGAAGTTTAACACATCTCATTTCACTGCTTATAATAGTTATTATTCTTATTGAAATAGTCCATAACCATAAACATATTCACTTCTGGAAGGTTATTCGAGTCTCCTTTGGAAAATCCTTGTTTCAAGTGTGTCCACGAATGTGCCATATTTATTTACACGCTTACACTTTATCTATTATATGTCAGCTTAAATTACAAGAGTACAGATACACCTTAAACTCTACCAAATAATTTAAATAACCGAGAAACGACTTGCTTGCCCGTCTAAACAAATCTGGCAGCCGTCGCCTCTTCCGTGTTGTGACGTCATCGCATTATGTCGCGACGTTTTCCCGCGCCGTAAAGTTTAAATCTCTCTAGTTTAAAAACTATTGAACTTAGACGTGTAGGATTTTTAACATAGTTCTATTTTACTAGGTACTTTCAGAATATAAGTAAATTAATCATGAATTGTTTTGTACCGAACGACCCTATTGCGTCCGTAGGAATTTACAAGTGATGTTTGTGGCTTCAGCGGACAGAAGATCATGTGTCCGGCAAACAGAAGGTTGCTGGTTCAAATTCGGCTGAAGGCCTACTTTTTATTTTATTTAAATTATTATTCTTCAGTCCGCTGAAGCCACAAACATCATTTGTAAACGCTATTAGTTTGCACATCTTAATATACAGGGTATTCAAAAACAAAAGCGACAAACAAAGGCAGCAAATTCTTTGTTCGTCGCTTTGTTGTATATTTTATAATTAGATTTAATGTATAGCCGGGGTGTTCATTATAAAACTTCATCTAGCAGGCTATGAAATTTTGACAGAAAAGGATGACATAAAAATAAATGGACTTTTGTTTCTCCATCCTTTTCTTTTGACATTTCATAGCCAACTAGATAAATTTTTATAATGGACACCCCGTAGTATTATCCAAAAATACCTCCTACAGTATAACTAGGACTTTTGACAGTTTTTTTATAATTAGTCAGAATGTTTTTTTTTTATCTAGAAGGACCAAACTTATAACTTACATTAAAATTATTAAAAATTACCAATATAAATAAAAATAATAAATCATAAAATACTATATAGTTATTCATATTAAATGTTTTAAAAAGCAGGATACAAAAGTATGAATAAAATACCACGTGACCCCCTAACTAAGAAACTTACGCAGTTACAATTAGTAGATATTTTATCTTTCTAAATACAGTAGAATACTAAATACACATAGAATTTCCTGTATTTGTTTGTCAGTTTCGTTTCCAGAGACCCTGTACATATCATATAAATATATTATAAATTTTGAACACAAAGAAATAAACACATATATGACTAAGTCATAATTGAATAATTAAATGTTAACTTTCTGAAAAGTATATAAATAGTATCATACCAAATTTGGAAATAGTAGTAGTTACTAAGTCTTATAAAATATAAAGTATAAAAAGGATGCATGTTAATATACAGTGTCCTTTTTTTTTTAAGATAATCTATAGGGGGGGAGGGGGGGGGGAGAGTGGAGAATTTCGTTCATTTTACACACAGGGAGACCTAGTAATTATAAACAAAAACAAAGCGTGATTTTGGTCACGGTCTCATTTAATATTATTAAATGTACTGAGACCTTGAGACCATGATCAAAACCACCCTTTGTTTTGGTTTATAATCCACAGAGCTTTAGGTCTTAATTTGAAACGCCATCTTTGAACCTGTTCTATAAAAAATGTAGAGATGAAATATGTCAAAGGCATTGGTTCAAGTGTTAAGTTCACAATTATATTCTCCTTTGGTCAAGATGGATCATAAACATGCCCAAAAAATGTATTTATATTGTTCAAAATAGCATTTTTTAAGACAGTCATATTCAGTTTTGCCTGTCATATCAACTGTGATACTATTATATTCAACTAACAGGCAAAATCGATTATGGGTGTGTAAAAAGATAATATTTTGAAGAAAATAAATAAGCATTTTAGGCAAAATTATGAACCATCTTGATCAAATGAGGATATAAATGTCAACTTAACCCTTGAACCAATGCCTCTGATAAGTTTCATCTCTCCATTTCTAACATAATAAGAACTTAGTAATAGAACATGAGCTGTAACTTAACACTTTAACACATAAAATCCTGCAGCCCAAAAACAACTTTAAAAAAACACACTTTATTAATATACAGGGTGTTCATTATAAAACTTCATCTAGCAGGCTATCAAATTTTGACAGAAAAGGATGACATAATTAAAATAAATAGACTTTTGTTTCTCCATCCTTTTCTTTTGACATTTCAGAGCCAACTAGATGAAGTTTTATAATGAACATCCTGTATATATACAAATAAAGGTATTAAGCCGGCATACTTTTACATTATGAATTAAATTAAATAATAAACATTACTTTTACACCTGAACTTAATCTATCAACAATCAAAATGACAATCAAAAATGTTCATGCTTCTCACAAATTGGACATATAAATAAGTCCATCATATAAGCCGCTTTCCATCTTGCCATGGGAGTAGCTCAGAGCAATTCTGAAGCGTGAAGTTCGTTTTTCTAGCTTTCCAGCACCTTGGTATTTCATGCAGTTGAAGTGCTCCGATCTTCTGCCCCCCTTGCCCTTCGAGTACCTACCGATATTTTGGTGTTTGAAATACTTTTGACAACTATGAAAAGCTGTTCCAGCTCGAGTCTTTAAAATCTGTATGTACTTAACGCTCCGGGAGCTTCATGCTCAAATCCCTTATTACAGCTGGAAAGTGGCTTCGAGTTCTTTTTGAACAATAGAACAACTGCACAAAAGGACAAAACATCACAGGTTGCAGTGTGTGACACAAGACTGAACACAAGAATTGAACACAAGACTTAGTTTAACACATTTTTCCTGAAACACTACAAAACCTAAAGCAGGAGTTAATGGATTTACCTCAAGTTTCTCATGTTCAGTTTCCTTCCTATCTCTCCTTTATATATAAAAATGTTTATTTATGTCTGTGAAATAAACTCCAGTGTAGTGTAGCCAGTTTAATTTGCCATGGTACCACGGGGTACCACTGAATACATTGACACCCTAGTGGTATAGATAATAATAATACCTACCCAGGACTTATGACCTACAAATTATAAACTAAATTGTTGAGCCGTAGGGTTAAATTCCCAAAAATTAAATAAAAATCGCTAAGCATGCTTTTTAAGACAAAAGAATTATAGAAATAAATTCTGTTTTTGCTATTGTTTACAAACAAAATCAGTCTTTTTCACTGAAGGTCAAATGAAGGTGAGTTTCGGCCATTTTCCGGTAGGATAAAACAACTGTAGGGGTCGATTCCAGTAGTATAATATCCTGTATGAAAATTTGCTGGTATGATGAATTAAATTAGGATAATAAGAAGTCGGGTATTTTCCTGTGGACAAAAGTATAGGGACCCTATAACCTGCTGCTGCCTTACACATTAAGGCCAGGTTACATAAATGAGAAACTTTTATTATGTCTTCAGAATGTAGTTTATTGTATAAATCTAGGTATATACCTATCAGTATTTTACTATTATTCCCTTTCCAATCGAACAATTTCACGTAATATCTATTGCAATATCCCGAAACTTGGCTACATGTTTGGCAGGAATCTCCCCTAAACTTTGCCTGGGGGTAAAGTCAAGCTTTAAGCACGTTGAATTTCCTATAATAACGAAAAACTTACTAAAAATAGCTTTACCTTAATTAATTTATAATCATTAATAAG